>SJXQ01003964.1:112574-123968 GCA_006408695.1 Aepyceros melampus | reverse complement strand
TTCAGGAGCCAGGGAAAATCCCTTGAGATGTGTATAAGAGACGACCAGTATAGGGCTGGCTCACTGGGAATTCTGGGCAGAGAGATTGGATCAGGGGTCAGATAGAGGGCAGGCCAGCCCTCACGGTGGACCAGCGCATGGAGCTTGCATGGAGGGTTTTGAGTTGAAGATGCCTAGATCACTTGTCTAGTTTTCAAACAAACACTGGCTGCAGATTGGGTGGATGGCTTGGAGTGAGATGCCAGAAAGTGTCAGAGGAGCCCAGGGGTGCCACTGGCAGACAGGTGTCCTGGGGGCTTGCTTTCTTGAGCACCCACCCCAGCTCCTCCTCCCCTAAAAGTTAGGGGTTGGTGGAGGGTCAGAGAACTGGCAGCCAGGAGACAAACAGGAGGCAAAGTGGCCCCAAACTAGGACAGCCTCAGATGCTCTCTGGTTTCTCCGCAGTTTGGGGATTGAATGAAACCCACCAGGACCCCGCCTTCCACTAGAGCCTTCCCGCCACTAGAACAAAGAATAGGCTCCGTCTTGATTGCCCTATTGTTTCAATTGCTTCTAACTTTGGGAGGGCTGGGCTGGGTGGCGCAGGACGAGCCGCCCCTCCCACAGCCCCCCAGGTTTGCTGTGTTCCAGTCCCTGTTTGTTCTCCAGAGTCTTGTTTCATGGGTTATCAGGAATCCCAGAAACAGCATGGCCCTGTGTTTGAACTCTTGATGTAGGTGACCAAAACCTAACGTGATCACAGCTCATTCATTCACCCCCCAAATTACGATTGAACATCACAGCGGGGGACTAGAGACACAGTAGTGGGCGTGGCGAGCCAGCTCCCACGGACCTTGTGTGTTCTAGACCTGAACCATCCATCACAGCAGCCACTAGGCTCATGTGGCAAATTAAAGTTATATTCATTAAAATGAAATAAAATTAAAACGTCGCTTCTTTCACTAGTCACTCTTCAGGTGATCCATCGCCACCTGTGTCTAGTGGCTCCCCTATTGGAACAGCCCCGGCTTCTAGGTCATTTCCATCATCACAGAAGGTTCTGTTGGAATGCTCTGCTCTAGAATATACAGAGAGAAACAATAAGCAAGAGAAGTAACAAGCGGCGATCAGTTTTGTGCAGAGAATTACAGGAGAGTGCTATGATGGTGACTCGGTGGCTGGTTCTGATGGGGAGCCACAGAGAAAGAGTCAGTCAGGGCTCCACCAGAGAAGCAGAGCCCCAGGGCAGCACCTCGTCCGGGGCCCAAGCTGCCCTTCGCGATCCGGCCTCCTCTCCTGCTTTCTTGAAGGCTGCCTTTTGGCCCCTCTGTAGAGCCCACTTGTTGCTTCCCCTGCAGTGGCCAGCTCTAGCTTTTGTGGACCTCCCCACCATCCCTCTGAGATGAGAACAAAGAGAGCCTGGCTCCCTGCTGTTGCCTCTGATCAGCACTGGGGTTGCGCCCAGCAGGTGCTGATCAGAACTGGGCACAAAACTGACCCCAAACTTGTACTGTATGGTCTGCGGGGGCTGAGCTGTTTGAGATTGCGGTTCCACGTGAACCACACTGGACGAGCCAGGTCAGACCCAGACGGACCGTCACATCTGTAATCAGATCACAGCTCCTTCTCCCAGGCTCTCCGTGTCTTCACCAGCCCACCACGCCCAGCTCCCCTGACTTTGCTTTTCCTTGGAAGGCCTGCCTCAGGGCCTTTGCATGGGTCTTTCTTCTGCCTAGAATGCACTACTCTAGTCTGCCGATGGCTAGTTCCTTGTCACTTGGGTCTCAGCTCAAATGCAGCCTTCTCCTGGTCCCACCTCCCTCTCCATCACTCATTTCTTCACGGTCCCTATCAAAAATACAATGATTTTTTTTGCTTAAATGTTTGTTTCTCTACCTCTTCTCACTAGAACAATGGTTCTCAGACCTGAATATGCATCAGAATCCCCCAGAAGGCTCTACTCCCAGAGTCCCTGGTTCAGCCAGTTTGGGGCAGTACCCAGGAATCTGCATTTTTTAACAGTTTCCCAGGGGATGCTGCTGCTCCTGGTTTGGGGCCTGCACTGTGAGAACCACTGTGCTGGAATTGTCCCAGGGCCTGACTCAGAACCGGAGTGTCAGGAGGAGTTACTGAGCGACTAAATGACTGATGGTCCATGGTAATGGTCACAGCAAATACTGCATTCTTGCTGGGCCAGAGCTGTTCTGGGTAACTGCCTGCAGCCTTAGCTTACTTAATCGTTTCCACAATCTCGTGAAGTCTACGTGATTCTATTTTCTGGTAAGAACACTGAGGCTCAGAGTCACACAGCAACTGAGTATCAGAAACAGGGTTTGTGGAGAAGGAAATGGCAACCCACTCCAGTACTCATGCCTGGGAAATCCCAGGGACAGAGGAGCCTGGCGGACTATAGTTGATCGGGTCACAAAGAGTCGGACACGACTAAGCGACTAAGCGTGCTCCAGTGTCATATCCTGGCATGGAATACAGTCATGGCTTTGGGTTTCCCAGAGACAAAATCAAATCAGCTTAGTGGAAGAGCTTACCCCAGAGAAAGTACAGCATATCAGTTCATAGACTATAAGAAGGAAGAGATTGCTAGTCCTGATGCCCTGAGAACACTGGTATTTCAGACTTCATGGTTGGTTCTTTGAATGGCTGAATTGCTTTAATATCTAGATTTTTATCTGATGAGTCAGAAATCCCAAACCATATTTATTTTATATAAACATTAAATCCAGACCAGCCAAACAAGAAAAAAACAAAACACAGAGTTTGAACCTGGGTCCATCTGACTCCTAAGCTGTGGCTCCCACCTAGGAGAGAGGTAAGGGCAACTTTCCCCTTACCTCTGAGAGCTGCATGTGTCTCCCTCCGTTTGCTCAGCTGAAGTGACCGCCCTTGGTGGGGGAAAGGGGTTGCAGGGATGTAACAGCTTAAGCCAGAACAGAGATAAAAAGAAAGAACATAAAGCCTGAATGATATGTAGCTACCAAACTGCCTATTTGCAGAGCACCTTCAGTTGTAGTAAGAACCCACACAGAGAGCTCCTTTCGATTCTCACAACCAGATGAGTGGTAGGTAGGCAGACCAGGGTGAGTACCCATTCCACAGATGGGAACACTGAGGAAAAGAGAAGGTTACTCTGAGCCACCCAGGATCTCACAGAGCTGGGAGTGGAACAGCAACTTTCCTTTCCTGCTTCTCAGTGCAGAACCCCTTCTCTTGTCTGGCGTCAGAGTGGGGTGGGGATGATGGCAGTGGCAGTGTTTCCCTTCCAGGTGGGATCCTGGAGTTGGGGAGAATAGGGTGCTGCCCCAAGCTGGGCATGGCTAGGAAAGCTCAGGAGTCCCTAGATCTTCTTGAGTCTGGAGAGACTCCCTCCTTTTCCTGGCAGGGTTGAGTCTGACTTGGTGACTATTTCTGCCCTTTTCAGCCAAGGAGGCATCCTCAGGTATATGAATGTGTTTGAAAAGTTCAGTAAATGTGCAGGAGGAAGGTAGAAAGGGCAGGGATGATGGAGAAAGATGTTATGATATCATGATCTTATTTGGAACAGAGCTATTTTCCCCTCCCCCTAAAATGTCCCAATACTGTGACAACACATTGCTGGAAACTACGAGAGGATTCTAGTTCGTAATAGTCACGCTTTTTACTCAGGTAGTTTTTTCCCCCCATTGTTGAATAGTAAATAAACTATTTACTATTTAAATAATTTTCCTACTTACTGACTTATAATCTTATATGAGAAGTATCCAAGTTATTGTTTGGGAAAGGGAAAAGCAAGGCTTTGTTTTAACCATAATTTGTAAGTTAGTATTTTAAAAATGGATTCATAAGAGGAATAATGTCTGGAAGGAAATACACTTGGATATTTAGCACAGATTTTGGATTAGAGTGATTGCGATTTCTCTTCTGCTTGTCTGCTTTTTCTGTCTTTCTGGGTAAGGAACAAGCAATTGTGTAATTTAAACAAAAAAGGAAAAAATTCCTTCTTGAGCCCAGTTTGTTAGCTCTTTCTGTACCCACCCCTTCTGTTATTTCAACAGTTTCTTTGTTGATTAACCCCTTTCTTTGTACCTGTTCAAAAGGGAAAACTTCCTGCTGCAATTTTCTGAAGTAAAATTCCCTGTGGCTTAGACAATTCTTGATGATGCCCCCAAAGCGATTTATATGCCACCACTGCTGGGAAGGCTTCCTAGATTGCCCCTTCCTCATTTTGTGTTAGTGATCCCACAGTTCTCTTGTAGTTTTTCTTTTTTTAGATTTTTTTTTATGTGGACCATTTTTAAAGTTCTTATTGAATTTGCTACATTGCTTCTGTTCTGTATTTTGTTTTTTCTGGCTCTGAGGTATAGGGTATCTTAGCTCCCTAACTAGGGCTCAAACCTCAACCCCCTGCACTGAAAGGTGAAGTCTTAACCACTGGACTGCCAGAGACATCCCTCTTGTAGTTGCTTTGATATAAAAGTCTTTCAGATTAGAAATTCCTCATTAGCAGGAGTCATCACAAATAGCGATGAGTTATTAAAAGTATGCTCTGTATCAGGTCTCGTTATAAGCTGATTTCAAGGGTAACTTCACTTAATCTTCAGAACTTGACCGTGAGATAGGGAAAGTTGTAGTCCCCAGTTTTCAGATAGGACTAAGGAGCAAGGAGGTGAACCTCCTGACCCAGGGTTACATGAAGTGACTTGCAGAGCGCCAGGATTTGAGCTTTGGCTGACCACAGGCTCTTTTTTCTTTCTCTCTCTCTCTTTTTTTTTTGGCTTATTTTGTTTCCTATAAATTACTTAACACAGTAGCAAAAGTACCATTGAAGCAGTTAACAAATACATGAAAGTAAAAGTCTCTCAGTTGTGTCTGACTCTGCGACCCCATGGACTATACAGTCCATGGAGTTCTCCAGGCCAGAATACTGGAGGGAGTAGCCTTTCCCTTCTCCAGGGGATCTTCCCAACCTGGGGATAGAACCCAGGTCTCCCTCATTGCAGGTGGCTTCTTTACCAGTTGAGCCACAAGGGAAGCCCAAGAATATTGGAGTGGGTAGCCTATCCCTTCTCCAGTGGATCTTCCCAACCCAGGAATCGAACTGGCAACTCCTGCATTGCATTGCAGGCAGACTGTTTACCAACTGAGCTATCAGGGAAGCCCTGAACAAATACATGAGCAGTCATAATTTAATCATGGAAATGATGCTCTTGGAGGGAGAGGTTGGTGCGTTTCTAGATTTGCTCCAGGAGAGAGAAGTGAGAAACAGATGTTTTCTGCCTATATCACTGAGGCTTGTGTGGTGGCGATAACAAACAGATAAAGAAAGAGAATTCACTCTGAATCAGGGGTCACTGGCCAAATTCGGCCATCTGCCTGCTTTCGAAAATAAAGTTTTATTGGAACATTGCCACACCCATTTATTTACATTGTAAAATAAAATTCACATTTTATGTCAAGATAAGAAAAATTTGAACATAAAAAACTTTTCTCTGCCCTGTGACCTCCCCTCTCAGCTCTACTGTGCTTTGCTTCTCTGCGTTATGCAGTGACCAACCTTTTCCATCGGCAGAAATACCTGTTCAACCATAAAAAGCAACATTCTCCTAGCATCAGCAGGACAGCACAAAGAGAACATTCCTTCTTGGTCTTATGATGCTTCGATCTGGATTGTGTAAAATGTCAATAATGTGTCATTTAATGTACAGCCCTCTGTCTCAAAAAACTTGCATGGCTGTACCTTGACTTCTAACAGGCAGAACAGTTCTTGGAACTTTCCGAGATGCCATTCTTGGGTTACAATCCTCAATTTCACTCAAATAAAATTTTCCATTTCTTTCTTAGATCGATAGGTAAAATGTTCATCGACAACATATTACGTTGTCTATAGCTGTTCTCACACAGCAATGGCAGAATGGAGACCATCTGGCCCAGAAAGTCCAAAGAATTTACCTTCTGGCTTTTTACAGAGGAAGTTTGCTAATAACCCTTACTGTAAAAGACCAAGCAAGAGATACTAAGTGTTCTTTAGAACAAATACACACATGCTGTGTATTTGATGGGACACTGATGGTGGAGAACTCTGCCATGAGCGTACATTACTGTCTGCGCAGTACAGGTTACCTGGAGCTGTCCTTTAACGAGCACTTACCATTCTAAATGCTCAGAGGAAGGAAGAAACGGCAGGAAGGATGGACAGGCCCAGAGAGGTTGAATAGCTTGCTCAGGGTCACACAGCTGCTACAGGATAGAGCCTGCACTCAGGCCTGTGCCAGACTCAGTCCAAACACTTGCTTTCAGGGAACTTCCCTGGTGTCCTGGGGTTAAGACTCCATGCTTCCACTGCAGGTGCTGTGGGTTTGACCCCTGGTTGGGGAACTAAGATCCCACATGCCATGCTGCTGCTGCTGCTGCTGCTGCGTCGCTTCAGTCCTGTCCGACTCTGTGTGACCGCATAGACGGCAGCCCACCAGGCTCCCCCATCCCTGGGATTCTCCAGGCAAGAACACTGGAGAGGGTTGCCATTTCCTTCTCCACACATGCCATGCGCTGTGGTCAGAAACACAAAACAAGATGAAGCAAGCCCACGTGCTTTCATTGCAGTGTCCTGCGCGCCGACTTGTCCTGTTTCCTGCCAGATGTGAGGCCTGGGGGGCTAGGGGTCACAGTGCATCTCTCGAGTGCCGCCTGGGTTGTGCCCCTGGAGGGTCACTCTCATTTAGGGGAGGCCTGTGGGTCTCTTTGGGCAAATGTGTCACACCATTCCCATAGGATTCTGAAGGCGGGGCCGCCTCACACTCCAGGTCTCCCAGCTGCCTCCTTCTCAATTTGGAAAAGGAAACCCGAAATGCCTCCCTTCCCCCAGTGACACAGGCCTGTTGATGTGTCCACCCTCCACGTCAGCTCTGTCCTTGGGAACAGAGCTCAGTTTAGCTCCATCATCTGATCATCTTCTTTCTTTAGCACTTTTGTTTTTCCCCTCTCCGTCTGGTACTTTGTGGAGGAGAAATGAGGCGGACAAGCTCTGTAATCAGATACCAGGACACCCTCGGTGACAGCGACAGTTTCTTTTTCTAGCTCTAGCTTCTAAAGACCTTCGACCTTCATTGTCACGGAAGGCGGGGGTACTAAGTGGCAGGCTGTCTGTTTTGCTTTAAACCTTAGGCTCCTTGCTTGAAAAAGTTGGGGTCAAATCGCTGGCTGGCTGTACACACTTGGATGATTTTTTCTCCCTCTGTTTGTTACCTTGGACACCATCCAACCGGGGCTAGTACATGATGACTCCTGATGGCCACCAGGGGGCGCTGCCTGACGATCATCCTTTAGCTGAGCAGGGGTGGGGGAGGGGGGAGAGCTACATTTAAGGTGCAAACTGGAAGAAGGAAGTTCCGTCTAATCATCTGAACTTTCAAATAGGGAAAAAAATACAGTCCTGGAGAGGAGAAAGGCCTGACCCATGTACAGGATAGAAGAACGTGGGCTTAATTCTGTGTTGTAGACAGAGCATCTGGGCAGGCTGAGAACCAGGGGAACTTTAGTCCCTTGTCCCAGCTGGCCTTGTGTGAGCTACACAGCATCGGAGCAGCTCCTGGTTCCTGCCTGCCTCCAGTCGGCTCAGACGGGGTCTTGCAGTCACTAACCTTCTACAGCCCTCTTGTCACCGAAGCTCTCGCCCCCCAGCTCCTTGCCACACTGCAAGACCAATTAAGAGAAGAAAGTGACCTGTAAAGGAGGAATGCTGAAATGCAGTCTCCAAACAACAACTATTGGAGATGCAGCAGGAGCTTAATAGTCAGTGGCCTCATTCCCTTGGGAGACATCTAGCAAGAGCAGGGGGCCAGACAAGGGGTAACTCTGGCCGTAAAGGAGCCTCCTGGAGGCCATGAACAGGGTGACCACGAAGAGAAGCAGCAGGACTTGCTTTGATCACAATCATCATTTTAGCCTTTGCCACGTGCCCGGCATGGGGATGTAGAGATTAGAAAAACACACGGGCTACAGTTGGCAAGGGGCTGGGCTCCTCGTTCCCTTTTCTAGCCAGCCTGGCCAGGTTTTGGCACAGTCGGGAGCATGTGTGGGTTCTGAGCCTGGGGTGTGAGTCCTGGCAGGGCCATGGGCTGTACTAAAGCTGGTTCAGCCCCTTCTCCATCAGAGTCTCTGTCTTTGAAGAAACGGGCATGAGAACACCTGCCTAGTTAGTGTTGTCAGGAGGAACAGGTGTGATGATGTCAGAAGTTGCCTCCCCCGCCCAGGCAGAACCACACTTTGGTCCTTTTGGCTGCAGTGAATCAGAAATCATATGAGCCAACTGATTGGGATGAGCCAAAGGTTTCTCTCTCTGCTCCCCGAAGGCAGGCCCTCAGGAGCTGAAAGGGCCTGGGGCCTCAGAGCTGGTGAAGCCCACTCGCCGATGTGCGTGGGCAGCCAGGGGTCACGCCATGACTTCAGACAAGCCCCCGAATTACCCAGAGCTAATGCCCATGGATGGAGGGTGGGCAGTGTAGCCCATTTTATTATTTTGGAGCAGAAAAATGATAACTCATCACAGCCTTCTTTTCATACACTTGAGAGGTTGGAAAAGTTCTCTCATCATCTTTTACAGAACCACAAGACTCTTATTTATTCCCCCAAAGCAAGCAAGCTTCTAGACTAAAGAAAGGGCTTTTAAGGCAGGGGATCTGTTGATTTCCATAGGGTTCTTCCTCACACTGCTGACTGTCTCCAGGTGTGGGGTGGGAGATATTGTGCTTAAGAACAAGGATCATTGTCTGTTAATCCCACTGATGTCACGGTCACCAGATCTCAGGCCCCAGGCAGGAGGTTTTCTTGGGCTCCTCAATGACAGCAGACAAAGGGCAGCTCAAGGTTTTCAAACGGCACTGTCGACACTTCTGGCTAGATGATTCTTGGTGGTTGGGGCTGTCCCGTGCATTGTAGACTATTTAGCAGTGTCCTTCCATGCCCTGAGCTTTGATGCCAGAAGCATCCATCCTCCAGCCCCCTCCTCCTTCGTGAAATCCAAAATGCCTCCCAGCGTCCTCAGATGTGCCAGGTGGAGAACCGCTGTCTTAACTTCTCCGAGGTGCTCCAGGCTTTGCCCAGCTGATGATGCTCCTGCTCAGATGATGGTGGTGATGATAAGGATGTCAAGGATGATGACAAGTGAAGTATTCTGAGGCCAGATGAAAGCCAGGAAATTTTGTGAAGACTGAGGGTCTATAAAAGCACAGAAAACCGTAATTGAGTTGGACTTGGGCTTATCATGCCCAGAGCATCATTTTCCCTGGGGTCTTTAGTCAAATTTCCAGGAACCAGATGAAAGCCAGGGACCTTGATGTATCACCCTCCCTCCAGCAAGCGCGTGCACACACACACAGACGAGACACACACACATGCAGCTCACATTCACATGCATAATCCTTCCCTCTCTCCCCAGGGACCTAGTTAAAACTTCCATCACTTCTGCAGGTAGACAGCTCTCGATGCCCTGACTTCTCCGGCCGTGACCGCCTGGACCAGCCATGTGGCCTCTCTGTGCCTGTGTCTGTAAAATGCCCAGGACAGGAAGGATGGGCATGAACCCTTCCCCCGAGATTCTGTGTCTCAGGTTTGACCTTCATGCCCAGCCAGTGAGCTGACAGCAGTGACTACGTCCCCACTCTCACCCACAGCTGTGCGGTTCAGACGGCAGCTTCTAGTTGTGATGGTTACTGTTGCATGGATGCCTGAATCAGCTCAATGACACCTTGTGGGGATCCTTTGAACATAAGAAGCTCGTTCCCACCCTTACCCTCATCTCTTCTGCCCTCTTCTGACAGCCTTCCTGGGGGCTGGCTCCTTCCCACTATGTGCTGCCAGCTCTGGATGTGCTTACTGCGTGGAGTTCCTCTGATTACTTTCTCCGTCATTACTCAGGGAGCAGGGGGGCTGGGAGAACCTGGGGGGAGGGGCCGAGTGCAGCCCCAGTGAGTTCCAGGGAACTTTCTAGAGGAAGGAACCAGCTACATGGAGTTCCGAGGATGACAGGCTGTGTTTGGGCTTCTTTGCCTACTTCCCAAGTTGATTATTTTGTTTTATTGCCCACCAGTGCCAACTCTCAGATCTGCTCAGGGTGTCATCGCTTTTTGTTTTCTTTCAAATCATCCTAGCTCAAAAAATTTTTTTTATATTTACAATATCTTTTGGGGACGTTTTGGGGGCAGTATCTTCCTGAACCATTTTGTGTTGTAAAAGCTGCCTGCAGACTTTCAGTGCCAAAGTCAGTCATGTGCACATTCTTTTTTTGGAAAGAAGGATGTATATACAGAAAATGGCAGGATCTGACCCAGCTTTATCCACTTTCCTTTGATCCCATGACCAGAAGGTGAAAGATGAATTTAAGTTAAGTTCTTCCTAAGCTCTGCCATGGAGAAGGCAATGGCACCCTACTCCAGTACTCTTGCCTGGAAAATCCCATGGATGGAGGAGCCTGGTGGGCTGTAGTCCATAGAGTTGCTAACAGTCGGACAAGACTGAGAGACTTCACTTTCACTTTTCACTTTCATACATTGGAGAAGGAAATGGCAACCCACTCCAGTGTTCTTGCCTAGAGAATCCCAGGGATTGGGGAGCCTGGTGGGCTGCCGTCTATGGGGTCGCATAGAGTTGGACACGACTGAAGCGACTTAGCAGCAGCAGCAGCTAGCTCTGACCATGAGTTTTATTTGTCAAGGTCTTTCATGTTCCTGGGCAATGCCAATTCTATGAGGAGACACTGGCAAAGGCAAATTATGGCAACAGGGCCGGGCCAGGAAAGACTGGGCCAGAGTTTAGGTTAGAGGTTTCGTTATGCAGGAAGGGCTTGGTGTCGATTTTTTCCAAACATTCATGGTGCCAATGAATGTGGAAAGGGAGGATTTAAAATGCCCCTCCTGCCCCTGCCTCAATGCTGTCTCTCTGCAGAAATGATTGCTGTTCCCCCCTGTGTCCAAGTCATTGCTCCATGCTTACAAAGTGCTCAACACACAGCATATAAGGAATTTCTGTGACGGCTACCTGTTGTCCTTATCAAAACTTTGTCCAGTTGGGGCTGCCCCATGAAAAGGGAGGAGATGGGGTTCAGAGAGGTGGATGAATTTAGCTGAGAGTGCACAGCATAGGCAAGTCAGGAAGGCAGCCTTGCCCTTGGGAGTTTGGAGTGAAACCACTGCTTTAATACCACGCCCCGAGGCCCTGAGGAGAGACAGGAAGGGAGTGGCATCGATTGAGAACCCAAGCGAGCTACAGAAGTTGCCCGGCCAAGGTCACCTGGACTGGCAGGTCTGCTTAGGCGTGAGTTTTGAGAATCATGAACTCATTGGGTGGCAGTGACCTGTGGGCCCAGGTAACGCCAGTGGGTGATTTGATGCCCTGGGAGTAGATTGGAACGGAGCCGCTGACTGAATT
>SJXQ01003964.1:0-112178 GCA_006408695.1 Aepyceros melampus | reverse complement strand
TAGTGGGAACAGAGTAGTAAGGAAAGGTTAGTTGCTCAGTCGTGTCCGACTCTTTGTGACCCCTTGGACTGTAGCCCAGCAGACTCCTCTGTCCATGGGATTCTCCAGGCAAGGATACTGGAGTGGTTTTCCATTTCCTCCTCCAGGAGGAGTACCTGTATCTCCCCACAAAGGAAGGGCGCAGTGAGGCGATGCGTCTCAAGGCTGTGGCCCAGCCCTGGTACAGTGTGTGCTCAGGAAATGCATGGCAGACGCTGCTTACTCGGTTACTGCTAGTGATCAGGTTCAGACAGAAACAGCTCAGGGGTGGGTAGGCATGGCTGCTGCCTGCGAAAGTTTCTTTAAGTGAAATGTCAGGCGAAGGGGAGACTTGGGGTTTGGTGCAGTGAGAGGGGAATCACAGCTGCCTGCTTCCCCGTGTGCTGAGCTCACATTTCTGCTGACAAAGACCAGTTCTGTGGTCCAAAGGGTGCCGTGCCTCGGTGCTAGCAGCCCGGGGAGATTCCAGGAATATGCCGGGGATCTGGGTGGGCTCTGGTCACGGGGAGGGGAAAAGGAAGGAAATGGGAGAGACTCTTCCACAAATCGACTGAAATCTCATTAAACGTTGGCTTTGCTGTCACATGGTCCTGGTTTCAACTGCTGGGCTCCTGCAGCTTTCCTGCTTGTGCCTTTGGGAAGTTGGTCCACTTCTCCAGGCATCAGCATCCCCTTCTGCACAGAGGGGAGGAGGCTGTAGAGTTGGAAAGGCCATAGGAGCCGGAAACAGTCGATGGTTAGCAAGCTGGAGAGGGCCCAGAGGAGCAGGCAGGGACTGGGGTAAGGGACCAGCTGGGGTACCAGAGATCCAGGTGAGCAGGGACAAAGGTCAGCGTCGATACCTCTGGGCGTCTGCCCTGCATTTTGTACCTGTGTTGCTGGGGTGATGGCTCTCAGGTCAAAGAACGTCCCTGGATCCTACAGCCATCAGCCGTTTCTCTCTCCCTGACCCACCAGACTCTTCGCAGATGTGAGTGGGAGCAAAGTCTCCCCCCACACCCGTCACCTGCCTGCCCAGCAGAAAAACAACTCAGAGCACAGCACCCTGGGCTGGGACCTGAGACCTTCCTGGAATCCTCCAGGTTTACTTACTAGGTCATATCACTCAAGCCTCAATTCCTCTCTTTAAAGAAGAAAATCAGAATTCTCACTCTCCTCACCTGCCTGGGTGTCAGTGAGGGTCAAACCAGGCGACATCCAGGAAGGGCTTTGCCAGCCATCTAGTACCTACAGTGGGGAGGGGTAGTTACTTTTACTGAGGACCGCTGGGTCTGAAGCACCAGCTTTATCTGGGGCCTTGAGCAAAGAAAAGGTGGACTCTCTCTTGAAGTTCTGGTTTTCTTCCCCCAAACAGATGTAGGCAGACACAATACAAATGTTACAGCAAGGCAGAGCTCTTCGATGGCCCATCCTGGGAAAGCAGAGCCTGGTTAGGAGGTTGTGACAGTAGGGGGGTGATGATGTTTTAGTATATAGTTCACTCCTGTGTTCACCTTGAACCGGTGTTAATCAGTTACCTCCCTGTCCCCCGGGGAAAGTTGAGTGAGTCATTTCATCTGTGAGCCATCATTGCCTGGCCTGAAAATTCAGGTGATCGTCGTCCCTCCTTCTTGGCTTCTTCTGAGGATTAAATGAGATGAAATATGCAATGACCAGTGCCTGGCATGGTGTTCCCATGGAGCCTGATAATGGGTCCTTTGCTATTACTCTCATTGACCAATGACTGTTGTTACTCTTCGGTTTCTCCGATTCTGTTTACTGCTCCTGGGAGTCCTGCAATAATTATTTTCCTCCTCTTCTCACTGGCACTCCCCTTTCCCTGCCCTGTTTTCTGTGTGAATTAAGTGCCTGAGGCTCATGGTCCCAATTTATGATGAAGAAACAGGTACCGCTGTCTATGCCAACTGGTCCAGGTCTCAAAGAGGCAGAGAAGAGGGGTCTTGGATTTGCCCCTCCTGTGCTTCTGTCAAGATGGGCCAAATTTGGGATGGTTTCTGCCAGTGCGATGCTTGCCCAAAACTTCTCACCTAAGAAAGAAATGGCTGATGCTGGGTGGAGACAGAGTATCAGCCAAAACATAGGACGAAAGAAGAAAAAGTTGACCAAAATTTCTTTTCAAATGCATTTTTTGGGGAAGGGGAAAGAGCAAAATGAACAAGTTCTGCCTGAACAGACATGATTTCATGTGGCCAGGGCATATTGATAATATCAGGAAGTTTCTTGCTCTGGGTGAAGTATTTGGATTTTTCATGATCCGCTGGTCCCCCAGAGACAGGGACCTGGGAGGAAGTTGGACTTTGGGAACATTTCTTATCTCTTTTCTTTTACAGTCAAGAGAATCTATTTATTTAATTAAATTTCCTTTGAGTTTGGTTTTTCCCTTGAGCTAATTTTCTCTTCTGTTTTCTTTCTTTCCCAAGACGTCAGTTAGGGCAGAATTTATCAATAGAAATGACAGTATTAGTAACAATAACTATAAAGATTGTAATAAAATCCAAACAGCACCATATCCTCTGTTATCTTAAGTATGTGGCCGAAGTCACATCTCTCTCTTTAGAGGAATCTGTCATTAACTTGCAGCTTATATACATTTTGTTCTTCCCGTGTCCACCTCAAGGGTTTGAAGCTTGGGGTCTGAGTTTCGAGACAATCTTTTTAATCATCCAGAAAACTTTCAGGAAATGGCATATCCACCGCCTGCCTCCTTTCTTCCTTTCTCCCTCCCTCCATCCTTCATCCCTCCATCCTTCCATCCTTTCCTTCTCTATTGTAGCCTGGCCAGCTATCTTTGGGGGAAAATAGAGGAAGACTTGCTAAGAATGAGCCTATCTTCTTTATGCCATTTTGAGATATATCAGATGGTCTAATCCAGGGGCCAGCAAACTATGGCCAGTGGGTCAAATCTGACCAGCTGCCTGCTTTCTAAAATAAAATTTTATTGGACCACAGCTACATCTATTCATTGTGGCTGCTTTTGCATTACACTGGCAGAGTTGAGTAGTTGCAGTAGAGGTCATAGGCTCACAAGTCGAGGTACTTTTACTATCTTGTCCTTACAGAAAACATTTGCCAGTCTCTGTTCTGGTCCTTGACTGTACATGAAAATGATTTTTCACTTTTCTTCTGCTGTGTGTGATGTGAACAAGTAAGCTCATTTATTTATTCATTCATCAAGCATTTAGGAAGCACTTTTTTGGCACCAAGCCCCCTGTTAGGCACAAGGGGTGTTTTTTGTCTTTAAGAAAGTATTGAAATATAGTAAGATACAAACAGAGGGCTATGTATGTAGTGGTGTCAGGAAGGAGGAAACAGGCAGTGTTTTGGAGGCTGAGTATAGGAGAAAGCTAGGGAAACCTTCATAGAGGAGGAGACATTTGAGATGGGTATAAAAATGGGAAGTTACCAAATGGCTGGGGGACCATGACCTCCCAGGCGTGGGAACAGCCTGTAGTGAATCACTGGTTGTGATAAAGCATGACCAGCTCAGAGAGTAGGAAGTCAATTTGTAGGACAGTTTGGGTGATGAGAGGAAAAGTTGAAACTAGTAAGAATATGAGAAGCTATGTGGGAGCACTTTAAGGATAGGAATGGTGACTTCTGTGTCTTTATTCTGTTGTGATTGTCTCTAAGCCACAGCTTTGGAGTGGTGTGTGGTTGATGGGGTCCATAAACCTGAGGTGTATCTCAAGGTCACCACATCTTCAGGTGGCTTTGAAGCTGGCTGATCTGGATTCAGGTTGACTTTCTATTTTTATACCCATCTCAAATATCTCCTTTGAAAATACCTCTGCTTTGGAGGTCAGTGAGAATGTTAGTAGTAGAATTCTCCAGGGCACAGTTCCTATTTTATAGTACAGATGGCAGTTAGGAGGCTGACCAGAGGAGAAGACCCGGAAATCTTGTGTATTCCATAAAGTGTCTGAGCATGTCCCAGAGGGACAGCTGTGTGGTCTGGATATTGTATTCCCACTGAGGGCTTGAGATCAGGGCTGATAAGTTCCAGACTTCCCAGATGGTGCTAGTGGTAAAGAACCTGCCTGCCAATGCAGGAGATGTGAGAGACATGGGTTTGATCCTGGGTCAGGAAGATTCCCTGGAGGAGGGCATGGCAACCCACTCCAGTATTCTTGCCTGGAGAATCCCATGGACAGAGGAACCTGGCAGGCTAACAGTGCATAGAGTCCAAAGAATCAGACATGACTGAAGTGACTTTGCATTCACACATGACCTTGAACACTGGCTGCCCTTGTAATTTGGGACAGCCTGGCCACAAAGGCAGGTCCAGGGTTGTACATTTGCTTTATAAAGGGGCTTAGAGACCTGTGCTTCCTTATCTGTGAAATGGGATAATGATAATTCTCACTTCTTAGGATTGTTGTGATAATTTAGTGAGTTATGCTAGAAAGAAATTGTCTTGGACAGTAAGCACTTGACAAGATGATACAGCAGTGAAATTGTTATCCAGGATAGCATTTTCTAAAGAATGTTGAAGCCTTTTACTTAAAAAAGTCAAATGTGTTTGTTTCCTGTAAGGCTTCTTGGTGTAGGTAGTAAGTTGCTATGTACTGTGATTTTACTTATAACATCAGGATTTGACCCAAACTTGGCCATGGCTCCCTGTTTTCACTGAGTGTATGTGGAGACAGTATTGCACAAAGCAGGCTTTGGGGAATTCTGTTTAAGGTAAGGGTGGCGCCTACTGAGGGCTTCTTCTGCATCTGGCACTGTGCTCGGCTCTGGGGACAGAAGAGTGAGCAAGAAATCCTGGCCTCACAGACTCTGATGGTAGTTCCTAGAGTTCACATGAGAGTCCTGAGCTGCTCTGTGCCTCAGTGTTACACTCTGTAAAATGGGAACAATATGAATCTCTGCTGCCTCTTATCTTGCCAGGTTGGAAGGGTGATGAGAAATACTGACTTGGCAGGAGTTAGTAAAACTGAATTGGGGAAGAGTCATGCTTAAGCCTAATGTAGGAGCCAATAGCACAGACCTTGCAATCAGTCAGCTGAGGTTGGAGAACCAGCTCTGCCTAACTGTGGTCTCTGACTGTGTGATCTTGTGCAAGGTACTAAACCTCTCTAAACCTGTTGCCTCTTCACAAAATGAGGAGAGTACTCCTACCTCACAGGATTAATATGAGAATTTAATGAGTTATAAGGCACTGACATGTATAAAGTGCTTCATAAGTATTTAATAAAATAATAGTCAATAGCAATGATAATAATAACAGCCAACACTGGTGGATTGTTTGCTCTGTTCTAGGCACTTTGCATGGATTTGTTTAATTTATTCCTCGCAACAACCTTACCTGGCAACGACTATTATTATCTTCATTTAACAGATGAGAAAACTGAGGCTTACAATTAAGCCCCTATCAAGAGGACACAATTTGTTAGTGTCAGAGCTGGGTTGACAAATTCCAGTGACTGAGGTTGTAACCACTGCCCCATCACTCTGTCGCTGAGATTATTGCGGAGCAGACCATGTTACCAGGCAGAGGTCCAGCTTGTGGACGCATGTGGAGAGGAGAGTCCAGCAGAGTTAGGAGGCAGACTGCATTTGGTTTAGCATTTTCAAAGATCAATCAAGTCTTATCTTTCTTCCCTAGACTTCCAGGAACCTGTACGCCTTCTCCTATTTTTCTGTTTCAAAAGGCAGACTTGATTCTCTTCTCTCCTCCTCTCTCTAGCCTTTGTAATGGCCTTTTGAAGTCAGAGGTATAGTTCAGGGCTCCTAAGAACAGATCTGTAAAAGAGAGAACTACTTTCCACAGTGTTTAAACAAAAAGTGTAAGGACATGGGAGCCCTAATACTTGAATCAGTTCTGTGTGTATGTGTGTGTGTTCTGTATGTATTCTTGCCAAATGCTAATACCTGCCTCTGCTGATGTCAGGCAGGGCTTCACAGAGGTCACCCTTCAGACTTCGTTTGTCTCCTGCTTGTCATCCTCTGAGTATTTCGAGAGTAGGGGGCTTGACCCCCTCCGTAACAAGCAGTGTATTTTAAAGTGTTTTTTTTGTTGTTGTTTGTTTGCCTATCCCAGTGTTTTTTTCCTCCTTGTCTTTAAAAATCTTCCTTTTTCTCCTTCCCTGTGCCCCATAGTCTGACCCTGCCTTGCTATCTAAGACAATAAAACAGGAACAAGCTAACGTTAACCCTGGGGACAGGCTGAGGCTGCAGAGCAGAATTGCCATGGCCTTTATGAAGAGAGAATTTAAGTCCCTTAGCATCTGGGAGGGTTGAGTGTCTTCTCTGCAACCACTCTGGGCTTTGTCAGCTGGTGGTTGAGTGGAGGCTGAGTGAGACTTCTTTAAGCAGGGTTAAGTTGTCCTGAGTGTGGGTCAGAAGGGAGTGGGTGCATTCATTCACTCTCATTCATTCATCCAATTTTTCTTCCTTCCTTCTCTTTTACCCTCTTCTCTTTCTGTTCTTCTATCCTTTGTTCCATCAATTGATCCATCCATATATCCACCCACCCATCCATATACCATTCATCCATCTATCTGTCTGCTCATTCACTCACTCACTTACCTACGTGCCAACTCATACAGCCACCTGGCCACCCAGCCATCCATCTACTCACTCACTCATCTGTTCATCCACCTATCCATCTTTCATCCACCCACTCATCTGTCCATCTACCCACCTATCACATTTACTCACCCATCTATCTATTTATCCATCCATCCATCCATCTATTTGATAGGTACCAAGTCCCTTCTATGCACCAGATACTCTGCTGAGAGCTGCGGATTTAGGAATGATGAACAAGGCCCCTCCCCTTGTGGAGGACAGAACAAACTAATGAGGGAGACAGACAATAGACCATTAAACAAGGAAATGAGTTAATTTGAGAATCTGATAAACACTGTGAAGAAAGTTAAGTGAGAGAACCATGTTAGTTAAAAGAGTCAGTGAAGGTTTCTCTGAGGAACATTTGAACAGAAGCCTGAAGAATGTGAAGGGGAGAGAAAGTGGCAGAAAGAGTTCTCTAGACACAGGGAATGGTTGTACAATGAAGGAAAGTACTTCCAGCTTAAGGAAGTAACCAGATCCTCTGTGGCTGGAGCCACTGCAGCCATGCCCCCATGAAGGTACCCGTCCATCCATGCCCCTGTCCATTCACCCATGCACATCCATGATCTATCTGGATACATCCATGTATCTACCTGGGTTTATCTATCTATACCCACTCATCATCCCTGTTCACATCTGTCCTGCACCCAGGCACACATTCGTGCACCCATACGTCCATCCCAGAGAATGTACCCATTCGCTCTTCTGTGCAGCCGTTCATCCATGGACTCACCCACTAACTCATTCATCCATCTGTGCATCCATCAATTACCCACGTGCACATCCATCCACACACCCACACATCCGGGTACCCATCCATCCATCTAGCCATACATCTAACAAACTTTAGCTGACAACTTATATCAGACACATCTCTTTTTTTTTTCTTTTTTTTTTAATTGAAGGATAGTTGCCTTACAGAATTTTGTTGTTTTCTGTCAAACCTCAACATGAATCAGCCATCAGTCCAGTTCAGTCACTCAGTCGTGTCCGACTCTTTGCGACCCCATGAATTGCAGCACGCCAGGCCTCCCTGTCCATCACCAACTCCCGGAGTTCACTCAGACTCATGCCCATCGAGTCAGTGATGCTATCCAGCCATCTCATTCTCTGTCGTCCCCTTCTCCTCCTGCCCCCAATCCCTCCCAGCATCAGAGTCTTTTCCGATGAGTCAACCCTTCGTATGAGGTGGCCAAAGTACTGGAGTTTCAGCTTTAGCATCATTCCTTCTAAAGAAACCCCAGGGCTGATCTCCTTCAGAATGGATTGGATGGATCTCCTTGCAGTCCAAGGGACTCTCAAGAGTGTTATCGGTATACATATATCCCCTCCCTTTGAACCTCCCTCCCATTTCCCACCCCAGCCCACTCCTCTAGGTTGACACAGAGCCCCTGATTGAGTTTCCCGAGCCATGCAGAGAATTCCCATTGGCTATCTGTTTTACATATGGTAATGTAAGTTTCCATGTTACTCTTTCCGTACATCCCACCCTCTCCTCCCCTCTCCGCATGTCCATAAGCCTATTCTCTATGTCTATTTCTCCATTGCTAAGTAAGTAAGTAAAGTCACTCAGTCGTGTCCGACTCTTGTGACCCCATGGACTGCAGCCCACCAGGCTCCTCAGTCCATGAGATTCTCCAAGCAAGAATACTGGAGTGGGTTGCCATTTCCTTCTCCAGGGGATCTTCCCGACCCAGGGATTGAACCCGGGTCTCCCGCATTGGAGGCAGACGCTTTAACCTCTGAGCCACCAGGGAAGTCCTCTCCATTGCTACCCTGTGCATAAATTCTTCAGTACCATTTTCCCAGATTTCATCTATATGTGTTAGAATACGATATTTATCTTTCTCTTTCTGACTCACTTCACTCTGTGTAATAGGTTCTAGGTTCATCCACCTCATCAGAACTGACTCAAATGCATTCTTTTTTATGGCTGCGTAATAGTCCATTGTGTATATGCACCACAGCTTCTTTATCCACTCATCTGTTGATGGACATCTAGGTTGCTTCCGTGTTCTAGCTATTGTAGGTATGGTGCAATGAACAATGGGACACGTGTCAGACACATCTCTCTTATCTGACTTAATCTCTCAGGAGCAAATACAGCCATTGGCCACATCTTCCTTTTGGAAACATTCTCTTCTCTTGGCTTCCAAGAAGGCACACTCTCCCAGTTTACTCCCGCTCTTCTGGCTCCTACATGCCTAAAACAGGATGTGCTTATCTTTCTCTCAAATTTCCCTTCCAGTAATTTTTTTCTTCTTAGTTAAGTGGCAGCACCAACTCACTAGTTAAGCTGGGAACTTGGGAATCATCTGCATTTCAGCCCTACCCTCCCTCCTCACATGCTGTACCTCCCCAGGTTATGTTAATTCTGTCTCCAACATGTATCTCAAGAATGCCCACTTCTCACCACTACAGCTTTAATCTTCTGCCTGGATGACTGCAGCAGCCTCCTACCTGGTTTCCAGGCTTTTGTACTTGTTCTTCTCCACTGCCTTCTCTACTTAGAGTCAGATTAATCTCTTATAATCCCAAGTCAAATCATGTGGTTCCCCTGATTAAAGTTATATGCTCACATGAAAAATACATTAGGAAGGGAAGTTCGAAAAAGTAATTCAGACAATAACTGTATTTACCATGGATTAATTACTCTGTGCCAGGCAGTGTGCTAAATGCTTTATATGCATTATCTCACTTAGTTCTCCCAACAGCATGGCGAGGTAGGTTCTATTAGTGTCCCCATTTTATAGATGGAGAGACTGAGACACAGAAGGTGGAGTCACTTGTCTAAGCACTTACAGATCAGAGGCAGAGATGGGATTGGGACCTAGAGCTATGAGAGTCTCAAGTTCTTGCCTCTTAACCTCAGCCCTGCAGGGCCTTGACAATGCGAAAGCTCCATAATCTATCTACAGACTTGGAGAAGGGTGATGTCACCTCTTCTGGTGGTCTTGGCTAAGCACATGAATGTTCTTTTGTTTTGAGGAGAGACGTAGACCAGATGAACCCCATTTGGGATTCTAGAACTAGTGCTCCTTGATAGGCCCTAAGTGACAGGGGCAACTAGATGTTTTTTCTTTACACTCTGCTGCCAAATTCTCTTGCAAATATGAGGCCAGTCTGCCACCGCTGAACGTCTGGGCTCAGGGCAGAGGTGCAGGTCTTTGCCTTTGGTGTCGGGTGGTCCTGGGTAAGAATGTGACCTTGCCGATGCCCTGAGTCTTTCCACTTCTTCCTATTCCTCCTTCCCCTTGGGATCTGGAGCCAGAGTCTGGTTTTCAAATTGCAAGATAACGATCTGATTTAGTGATTTATCCGATTAGGCTTAAATGTATTTATTACATGCTTAAACATATTCCAGCGAGCTCTGAAAACGAACTGCAGGACTGTCCTGGGATGAATTTCCGGGACCCATTGGAATGAGTTCAAGAAAAGCATAATCTACTTAGAGGAAGACAGAACCAGGCCCTAATCCAATCGGCATCTGTGTTAGGGAGCACATCCCCCACCCCCTGCCCACAACCTCAGAGCCCCCAGACCTGGGTCTGGAGATTAAAAGGAAAGTCTGATTCAAAGGAGCCAAGGTCATCTCGACATCAATACGCCTCTGGCTTCTCCTTCCCTACAGAGTGGGGTGGGGAGATCACCTTTGTACCCTTTACTTATTGTTCTAAAGTAATATTTATTTTTCTTTTTGATGCTAAAATCATTTTCATTTGTAAAATTCTGGAACATAAAGAGAATAGAAAAAGTAAACCCATATCATCTATCCTCTTGCTCATAGTCACATTTTATGGTAGGTCCTTTCAATATTTAAAATACTTTCAAAATTGCCCAAGTAACACAGTGGGCAATTATATGTGTGCACACACGCACGCTCATGTTCAGTCACTTAGTCTTGTCCAACTTTGCAAGTGACCCTGTGGACTGTAGCCTGCCAGGCTCCTCTGTCCATGAGATTTTCCAGGCAAGAATACTGGAGTGGGTTGCCATTTCCTCCTCCAGGGGATCTTCCCCACTCACATATCGAACCCATGTCTCTTGTGTCTTCTGGATTGAAAGGTAGACTCTACCACCGCACCACTTGGGAAGCCTAAATAACCCAGGATTGCATTTAAATTATAATTCCTCTGCCTTTTTTCTACACATTTTTAGCAAAATTGCAACAGTACCATGTTGTGTAAATTGTCTTATGCCCTTTTTCCTTCACTCAGTATTTTTTGGGAGGGCTATGTCATTAATTAACTTTTGAAACCATCGCACCTAGTAGCTACACCTTATTGCTTCCTGTGGGTGTGGTGAATTTGCATGCCCACTGTTTTCTGGTTATCTTGTACTTTCCTTTCTAATTATTATTAGCACTAGTGTCCTGAACATCTTTGTATCATCTGGTCGTGGTAGCATCTACTCTCACTCTATTTCTTTTAAAGATGGTAAATTTTTAAAGAGATTTATTGAGTTATAATCAGTATATAATAAACTGCACAGATCCAAGTATACAATTTGATGAGTTTTGACATATGTATACTCATTGGAAAAGCTGGGAAAGATTGAAGGCAAAAGGAGAAGACGGTGGCAGAGGATGAGATGGTTAGATAGCATCATGGATTCAATGGACATGAATCTGAGCAAACTCCAGGAGATAGTGAAGACAGGGAAGCCTGGAGTGCTGCAGTCCATGGGGTTGCAGAATTAGATACGACTTAGCGACCAAAAGTACACATGGAAAACAGACATCATGAGTCAAAGCAATGAATGTGTCTGTCACCCCCAACCTGTCCTTGAGTGGCTTTGTTTTCCTTGCACTTTGCAGTGACCTCACATGTCTAGGATGCTCTTAGCATCTTTGGATCCCCTTCTGGGTCCTAGGGCACAGCTTAGGACATGCCCTGCATGTAGAAGATGGATACCACAGTTCACCAAATGAAAGAATGCAACTTCACACACATCTGCCTTGAATGCCTTCAGTGACGGAGAGCTCACTACCCCTGAAGTCAGCCTCCTTTCATGGCTGACTGTTGTGCAAGTTTCTCCCTTGACCAATTTCTCAAATGGGCCTCCTGACTCAGTGTACATGCTATGGTTTTAATTCTGCCCTCTGATCTTTTCAGGAGACATTCCTTCTCTCCCTGCTGACTGCAGCTTCTTTCCCTGTTCATTCATTCCCCGCGCCTGGGGCCTGATGTTAAATATTTTGACCACAGCTGTGGCTGTGACATACATTTTGATCTCCTCGGACTTACGATTAGGTGAGGGAGATAGATATTCAACAACCAAGTATGTAAATACAGCTTAACCGTGGGATGAACCTCACGAAGGAGAGGGTAAGGAGCTGTGAGAGCTTATCACGGGGTGCTGACCTGTTCTGGGGGGCGGGGAATGCCACAGTCAGGGGAGCCCTCTATAGAAAGTGGCATTTAATGTGCTTTTTGTTTGTTGGGAGGTAGCATATTATGCTTCTTTTCAGTTTTCTCCTCTCTGGACCAAACATTTTCAGTTCATCCAGCTGTTTCTCATTGGGCAGCACTTTCAGACATCTCCATCCCCCTCTGCTTTTTGTCATCCTTGCATCCCGTGACAAAAGGACACCAGGAGCTCTGTCTTGAGGACATTACCTGCCTAATCACCCAGTCAAGGACTGCATTCACGTTCCTCCCCCAGACACAGGACGTTTCAGCAGGATCAAAGGCTGACTGAGATGCAGCGATAACCACAGTAAGGCCCCGACACCCACGAACACCTATCAGATGCTCCTCTTACTGGTGCTAAGCCCCTTCCCAGGAACTCATTCACCTCGCTGCTCCCACGACAATATAAACTCACTAGTAAGAGCCAACCCTTTATAGCACATGGTGGGGTGAAGCCTCCACTGTGAGCAGTTTATGCCTCGTCACTCACTTCATCCTCACAGACACCTGCCAAGGTAGGTATTTGGACTATTCCCACTTCACAGACGAGGATGTTGGGGCCAAGAGAGAGGTTAAGCAATTTGCCCCAGGCCATCCAGCCAGGATCAAATCCCCAGAGTCAGTGACTGGAGCCAGCAAGCATTCTATGACCTCTGTTATGGCTCCTGTTTTCCAAGTGAGGATATTAAAGGTTTGGGGTGGGGAAGCAGTTGGGAATCTCCTCAAGGCCAATGGTGACACTGGGATTTGGCCCCAGTAGTATGACTCCAGAGGTTGTCCTGAAACCCTGCTCTGTTCCACCTCCTCTTTGGAGGAGCATCTTGAGGAGAGGAGGTTGTGGGTGCGAGTCCCAGGTTCTGCAGAGAGAAGTAGTCTTTCTTTCTCCACTGTCCCAGCCCCTGGGGTCTAATCCAGGTGTTCTGGGAGCACAGTGTTGGCCTGCAAAGATGAGGCATTGGAGAGGACCCCTCGTAGCGAGAGCCAGAGCTTGGATCCTGGAAGCAGGGTGTCCTTTCCTCTAAAACGTGGCAGGCTTGCTGTGGGAAGGTAGCTCGTTCAGGGCTGAAACACGGATCCCCTTTTCTTTAATTATTGAGTCATTAATTAGAGCCGTCTAATTTCCTCTGCCATTTCCAGTTGGGGATGTGGGGAGGGTGGCAGAGGGAGGGAGAGATCAGATCATTGTCTCTCTGCCACACTCCGAATCTAATGAAGTTTTGCTTGAACAGCTTAGAAATTCAGCTGTGATCCGACAGTAGGTCTTAAGGGACTTCTCTGTGTCAGCAACTTTCTCTTCCAGAGGAAGAGAGGCTGTCACAGAGAGGCTCTGACAGCCTCGAAATGGCTTATCAAAACTTGCACGAATTAGGAGTTGGTTAAAAGCGGAGTTCTGGGACTGCCGGCCACATTTGTCGAGAGGGCATTCTCCCTCGTGGACTGGCCGCTCCAGACAGAAGCATACCCGTCTGTCTGGCAGCTTCTTTGTGCTGTGTGTATGATGGTTCAGGCTGTAGACTACAGGACCGCCAGCACAACCCTCCCTGGCTTGGAACTTCTGCTCTGTCCTTATGAGCCGATGAACCTCCAGCAAACTCACTTTACTTCTCTAGCTTTGTGGCCTTCTCTGCCAAGTGGGTAGTCATTCCTGTGTGACAGGTGGTTGTATGGATTAGCTAAAATTGCATGAAGCCCTCAGCTCAGTGCCTGCTGCCCAGTGAACACCAAGGTTGGGCCAGTTTCTGTGCTGGTCTTCGAGGACATAAGGATGATCATGACCTAGGCCTTAACCTTCAAGGAACTCACGGTTGCTAAGGGAGACAGAGATGTAAGCTAATAAATATAGTGAAGAATCACACCAGCTATGCTCCAGGACTCTCCCCTTCAACCATCATGACTTTCTGGTTGTTCCATGATGGCCAAGAAAAGACAAAGCCACTTCACAGACATTTGTGAAATGTTGTCCGTTACCACTGCCATGTAAGAAACCCTAACGTTAATGATGCTAAATAGCAACCATTTAATGATGCTCATGGATTTCTAGGGTCAGGAACTGGGACAGGGTACAGTGGGGATGACTTGTGTCTGCTTCATGATGGCTGGGGGATGAAATCATCTAAAAACTGACCCTCACTTACATGTCTGGAAGTTGAAGCCAGCTATTGGCCAAAACCTCACCTGGGGTCCTCAATGAAACTCCTACACTTGACCTTGCCCCGTGGCTGCTTGGGTATCCTCACAATATGCCACAAATGCAGTTTAAAGTTTCCTCATAGCCACATTGGGAAAGAAACAGGTAACATTAATTTTTCCAGGTTTACTGACATAATTAGCATATAACTTTGGATAAGTTTAAGGTGTGTGATATGATGATATCATGTATGGTAATCAGTGATTACCACAATGAGGTTAGTTAACAGACACGTCCTCCACCTCATGTACTTACCTTTTTGTTATAGTTGTTGTCATGGGAAAATATTATAGCTCTACTCTCGTACCAGCTTTTATGGAAACTGTGTGATGAGTGATGTGTGCGTGCACTCGGTCGTGTCTGACTCTTTCCGACCCCACGGACTATAGCCCTCCAGGCTCCTCTGTCCATGGGATTTTCCAAGCAAGAACACTGGAGTGGATTGCCATTTCAAAAACTCCAGGGGATCTTCCCAACTCAGAAATCAAACCCGCGTCTATTGTGTCTCCTGCATTGGCAGGCAGATTCTTTACCAACTGTGTCACCCGGGAAGCCCCTTATGGATATAATATAGTATTGTTAGCTACAGCCACCACACTGAACATTAGATCCCTGAAACTTACTCGTCTTATAACTGAAAGTTTGTACCCTTTGACTAGCATCTCCCCATTCCCCCCACCTCCAGCCTCTGGCAACCATTATTCTGTTCTCTTTCTCTAGTTCAGTGTTTTTAGATTAAATGAGATCACACAGTATTTGTTTTTCTCCAACATATTTCACTTAGCATAATGGCCTTAAGATCCATCAGTATTATCACAAAAGGCAAGATTTCCTTCCTTTTATGGCTGAATAATATTCCTCTGTGTGTGTGTACATACACATATTGGATTGTACAAGTTTCTTATACATTTTGGTTATTAACTCCTTATTAGATTTATGGTTTGCAGCATATAGACTGGTTTATTTTCTCCCAGTCTATATGTTGTCTTTTCATTTTGTTGATTACTTCTTTTGTTGTGTAGAAGTTTTTTAGTTTGATATAGTCCCATCTGTTTATTTTTGCTCTTGTTTCTTATGCTTTTGATGTCGTATTCAGAAAATCCATTGCCAAGACCAATGTCAAGGAGCTTTCTCTGCATGTTTCTTCTAGGAATTTTATGGTTACAGGTTTTGCATTTAAGTCTGTTCCATTTAGAATTAATTTTGGTGAGTGTGTAAGAGAGGAGTCCAGTTTCATTCTTCTACATGTGGATAATCAGTATTCTTGATACTATTATTGAAGAAACTGTTTTCCCCATTGAGTGTTCTTGACTCTGTTGTCAAATATTAATTGACAATATGTGGGTCTATTTTTGTGTTCTCAGTTCTGTTCTATTGGTCTACGTGTTTGTTTTTGTGTCAGTACCAAATTGTTTTGATGACTATAGATTTGTAATATGGTTTGAAATCAATAAGCATGATGCTTCCAGTCTTTCTCAAAATTGCTTTGGCTCTTTGGGGTCTTTTATAGTTCCATACAAAATTTAGAATTTTTTTCTATTCCTGTGAAAAATGATATTGGAATTTTGATAGGGATTGCATTGAATCTGTAGACAGGGAACTAATTTTAGTGTGTTTTATTAAACTCTGCATATCCAAGATATAAGTATTGCAATATATCATCAAAATAAAAAATTATTGAGACATTTTACATTAAAAAAATGCAATGTTAAGTCTTTGAAACCTGCTGTTTATTTTACATTTAGAGCCCATCTCAGTTTAACTAGCCACACTTCAAGGGCTTAATAACGACACTTGGCTGGCGGCTACCCTACTGGACTGGGCAGCTCCAGAGTTCTCCAAGGTGGGTGGTTTGTGAACAAGAAACATCTGCATTGGACTTTAGCCCAGTGTATTCCATGCAGAATTTTGCTTTTCCCAGAACCCAAGCTCAGGGAGCTGACTCCCAGCGGGGACTTTCACCAGGCACGTTCAGCTGGCTTGTTGGATAAGGAAGCCAGTATCAGTTCAGTTCAGTTTAGTCACTCAGTTGTGTGTGACTCTGTGACCCCGTGGACTGCAGCATGCAGGCCTCTCTGTCCATCAGCAGTTCCCAGAGCTTGCTCAAACTCATGTCCATCCAGTCAGAGATGCCATCCAATATCTCATCCTCTGTCATCCCCTTTCCCCCTGCCTTCAATCTTTCCCAGCATCAGAGTCTTTCCCATTGAGTCAGTTCTTCACATCAGGTGGCCAAAGTATTGGAGTTTCAACTTCAGCATCAGTCCTTCCAATGGATATTCAGGACTGATTTCCTTTATGATTGACTAGTTGGATCTCCTTGCAGTCCAAAGGACTCTCAAGTCTTCTCCAACACCACAATTCAAAAGCATCAATTCTTCGGCGCTCAGCTTTCTTCACAGTCAAACTCTCACATCCATACATGACTACTGGAAAAGCCATAGCTTTGATTAGATGGACCTTCATTGGCAAAGTAATGTCTCTGCTTTTGAATATGCTATCTAGGTTGGTCATAGCTTTTCTTCCAAGGAGCAAGCATCTTTTAATTTCATGGCTGCAGTCACCATCTGCAGTGATTTTGGATCCCCCACAAATAAAGTCTCTCATTGTTTCCATTGTTTCCCGAAGTGATGGGACCAGATGCCATGATCTTAGTTTTCTGAATATTGAGCTTTAAGCCAACTGTCTCACTTTCCTCTTTCACTTTTATTTGAGGCTCTTTAGTTCTTCTTCGCTTTCTGCCATAAGGGTGATGTCATCTGCATATCTGAGGTTATTGATATTTTTCCCAGAAATTTTGATTCCAGCTTGTGCTTCATCTAGCCTGGCATTTCCCATGATGTACTCTGCATATAAGTTAAAGAAGCGGAGTGACAATATGGAGGGTTGACATACTCCTTTCCTGATTTGGAACCAGTCTATTGTTCCATGTCCAGTTCTAGCTATTGCTTCTTGACCTGCATACAGATTTCTCAGGAGTCAGGTAAGGTGGTCTGGTATTCCCATCTCTTTCAGAATTTTCCGTGGTTGGTTGTGATCCACACAGTCAAAGACTTTGGTATAGTCAACAAAGCAGAAGTAGATGTTTTTCTGGAGCTCTCTTGCTTTTTCAGTGATACAACAGATGTTGGCAATTTGATCTCTGCTTCCTCAACCTTTTCTAAATCCAGCTTGAACACCTGGAAATCGTAGTTCATGTACTGTTGAAGCCTGGCTTGGATGATTTTTAGCATTACTTTGCTAGAGTGTGAGATGAGTGCAATTGTGTGGTAGTTTGACCATTCTCTGGATTGCCTTTCTTTGGGATTGGAATGAAAACTGACCTTTTCCAGTCCTGTGGCCACTGCTGAGTTTTCCAAATTTGCTGGCATATTGAGTGCAGCACTTTCACAGCATCATCTTTTAGGATTTGAAATAGCTCAACTGGAATTCTACCACCTCCACTAGCTTTGTTCATAGTGATGCTTCCTAACATCCACTTAACTTTGCATTCCAGGATGTATGGTTCTAAGTGAGTGATCACACCATCATGGTTATCTGGGTCATTAAGATCTTTTTTGTATAGTTCTTCTCTGTATTCTTGCCACCTCTTCTGAATATCTTCTGCTTCTGTTAGGTCCATACCATTTCTGTCCTTTTTTGTGCCCATCTTTGCATGAAATGTTGAATCTCGGATTTTCTTGAAGAAGTTTCTAGTCTTTCCTATTCTATTGTTTTCCTCTGTTTCTTTGGATTGATCACTGAGGAAGGCTTTCTTATCTCTCCTTGCTATTCTTTGGAACTCTGCATTCAAATGAGTGTATCTTTCCTTTTCTCCTTTGTCTTTTGCTTCTCTTCTTTTCTCAGCTATTTGTAAGGCCTCCTTAGACAACCATTTTGCCTTTTTGCATTTCTTTTTCTTGGGAATGGAAACCCACATAATCGTGTCCTTTCCCAGGCTCCAGGCAGGGCTGTGAATCTACAGACGCTGCCAGGAGATGCTCTGGCTCCCTACAGTGTCTCCAGATGATGAGCAGGCAGATCCACAAAGACCTCAACCCAATTTAGGACTCGCCCTCTCCATAGCTACCAAAACCTGACAACTAGGTAGTGACAACACCAGCAACTTGAACCAGCGCTTGACAACATCCTCACCAGGCTCCAGGCACCGCATTAGCCCCATCACACCCCTTATCTCACAACCACCCTGTGATGTGGATACTTCTGATTGCCTGTTTGAGAGAGGGGGCACTGGGGCAAAAACAGGGCAGAGTAACTGGCCAAGGTCTTAATGTGAAGCAGTACATTCTAAACTCAAGTGCGCATCAGAATCCCCCAGAGAGCTTATAACACCACAGATTGCTGGTCTCTGCGCTCAGAATTTCTGACTCTGTGAGTCTGGGGTGGGGCCTGGGAATGTGCGTTTTAAAGTTTATCTATTTTTGGCTCTGCTGGGTCTTTCTGCTATGCACAGGCTTTGTCTAGTTGGGGCGAGTGGGGGCTCCTCTCTGGTTGCAGTTTGCAGGCTGACTTGGGTGGCTGCGGCACATGCGCTCAGTAGCAGTGGCTCCTGGGCTCTGGAGCACAGTCTCAGGAGCTGTGGTGCGCGGGCTGAGCTGTCCTGCGGCATGTGGGGTCTTCCCGGACCAGGGATCAAACCCATGTCACCTGCATTGGCAGGCAGACTCGTTCCCACTGAGCCACTCAGAATGCCCAGGAGTGTGCACTTTAAGCAAGTTCCCAGCTGATGCTGATGCTGCTGGTCTGGGGGCCACAGTTTGAACAGCACTGTGCTGAAGTCAACCCTTCCTCCAAGTCGCTTCTCTTGCAGAAGGGTGAAGGCACTGAAGGTGTTTGTCCTGAAGCAGAAGCCAGGAGGGGCACAGCCACACCTGGGTGCCACATGTGAAGAGGGCTGTCAGAGGGCACCGGGGTCTGTGCTGCGTGAGTCTAGAGTGCAGAGCAGGGCCAGGAAGACAGAATGCACGTGACTGGACCTGCACTCCAGAAAAGAAAGAGCTTCCTATTAGCCAGACCTGCCCTCCCTCCTTGTAAGAGGGTTTGAGCTGAGACCTCACATTGGTCAAAAAGCAGGAGAAAAATCCTTTCTTTGTTTGCTACTTTCTTAAAAAAATCATAGCACATTTTAATTTGGATTTAATTTTGTTTCACAACATCATTGTTATTTATTCATTTATTTTTAGCTTTGTTCTGCTAAGCTCATTAACTCTGGCTTCTTTTTTTTTTTTTTTCATTTCTCTTTTCTCTTTTCTCAAAGCAACCAAAAATAATACCCACAAAACAAAATAAACACAAAACAACAACTAGGTCCAGGACGGCTAAACGTGGTTTAACCATTTTCATGTTGCGGTAGCTGTCTGTCATTTCTCCTGTATATTAGCTGGCTAAGACATGATGGTTTAATCGCCAGTCAGGTATCATCTTTAAAATTGAGAAAGGATTTATTTAATATTAAACTGGGATTTGGGCTTCCCTGGTGGCTCTGCTGGTAAAGAATCTGCCTACAATGCAGGAAACCTGGATTTGATCCCTGGGTTGGGAAGAACTCACGGAGAAGGGAAAGGCTGCCCACTCTAATATTCTGGCTTGAAGAATTCCATGAATTGTAAAGTCCGTTTGGTCACAAAGAGTCGGACACAACTGAGTGACTTTCACTTTCACTTTCAAACTGGGTTTCGATAGAGATACTGTAGAGTCAGGATTAATGGAGTGATAGCTCATGAATTTTGTGGACTCTGTTGTTTGACCTGAAAAACCAGATTGGTTTGTTAGGTTCCATTGGCCAGAAGCTCACTGGTTGGTCTGTCCTTAAGGAGCAGATGCTTCAGCAAAATTTCCAGGGAAAAGAAACCCCAAGTATAAACAAACCACTAAAGTAATGTATTAGTTAAGATAATGCTGGCTATTATAGAAGTCTCAGCAGCTAAATATAGTAGAAAAGTTTATTTCTAACTCAGTTATAGTTTAAATGGATGTTTTTGATGGGAGGTCGGGCAGGGGCTCTGTTCATTTGGTAACCCAAGGCCCAGTCTCCACCATCTTCAACACGGAGCTACCGAGGTTGTCCTATGTATTGATTGACAATCAGAAGGTGGATGGTGGAGGGCAGTGGCTGGGGGAGGACTGAGCAGGTGGTTTTGTTTTGTTTTTCAACACACCTTTCTCTGTGGTCTGCCTTGCTCCCATCCATGTTCCTCTGGCCAGAACTCTTAACTACAGAGGAGGCTGGGAAATGTCAGATGTGGGCCCAGTGGAGAGGGAGGTGCTTCCCATGTTCAGTCAGCCAGGGTGGGGATGAGCCAGGGATTTGGGAGGCCCAGTAAGGAGTTCACCAGGACTGAAAGGGGTGGGAGAGGGGAGCATGTAGGGGCTGAGGTTGAAGGGATAGTCATGGCTTCAGTCTGAGGTAGACAGACACTGTTTTCCTAGGAACACCGGCCAGTGGGAAGTAGCAGGCAGTAGGGCCTGGGCTAAGCCTCTCTCTATGAAAATATCATTTAATCCTCACACCAACTCTCTGAGATTGTTACTGTTATCATTCCCCTGTGAGAGATGATAAGATGATAAACCTCTGAGGTTTAGAGAGATGAAATAACTTCGCATAGTCCCATATAATAGCCAATAAAGGTTGGAGCTGGGATTTAATTGCAGATACCAAGAAGCCATGGTAGAGACCTAGCCTAGTGTTCCCCAAACTTTTGTTGCGTCAGAGTCATCTAGAAGGCTTGCTGGGTCCCGCCTTTCTAGTTGTGCTTAGACCGACGTGTGGGGTCCTTGAAGAGCACCGTATGTGTAATATCGACTCACTGTAACCCCCCCAGGGTTCTCCAGGAAGCTTCTCAGGGATTCATTCAGTGGGGATCAATGGGGCCGGGGGAGCAAACAGAGAGATCCCTTCCCAACGGAGTTTACAATTCAGCTGAGAATCCAGGACATAAAACAGGAAATGTTAACAACCCAAGAGATCATGAGATTTCTAACATCATGATCTGGGAGCTGGCACAGGCAGAGCACAACTGATTTCCTCCTGCATGATATCGACCATAAATATTATAGGAGCTGAAAGAGGAAGATGTCTCCACTGATTGGAGGGGCCCGGAAAGGTTTGTTGAGATCTTTCAGGCAGGCACTGAAAGGGTAGATTCACGTGTTGTTATTTTTGTTCATTTATTTACTTGCTATGTCTCTACCTACCTGAATAGAAGCTCCTTGGGTGCAAGGATCACAACTCTTCTCGCTTCCACATCCCTAGTTCCTCAAATTGTGCCCTGCACTAGTAGGTTCTCAGTAAACATTTGGAGAACAAAGGATTCAATTTGTGAATCCTTTAGGGACTTTTAAGATGCCTTTACAAGCAAGGGTCCACACACGCAGAGGAATATTTCTGTGATCGGATGTGTTAAATGAAATGACCATAGTTTCTCTTCTTGCAGGACTTCTCAGGACTGTTGATTTACAGACTTGCTTAGAGAATCTTCAAAACGGGGAGCTGACAATCAGTGATACCCAAACTTAGAGCATCTGGTCTCTCTTTTCCAGAGCCCCTGACAACCTGCTGTGAAGCAGTATTATTGTGGGAGTACAGCCTGGGGGATATTCTAGAGAGTGGTGGTGGCTTTCTTCTGCATCTTCTCTGCCTCTCTCCCTTGCCACTTTCAAGCCCTGCGTGGTTTCCAGGTGGTTGGGTGTGAGGGGCACACTAATGTGCACATAAGTCATCTGGGGATGTATCACAGTGACGGTCTGGGCTCAGCGGGTCTGGGATGGTGTGAGAACCTGCATTTTCCAACCAGCTCTTGAGTGATGCTGATGCTGATGCTGAATTTGGTCCAGGGACCAAATTCAGCCAGGGTCTAAAATGCAAATAAATCAACACGTGAAAATTCAGGTCCGGAGACTTTTTAAAAAGGATTATTTTTGTCGGTTTATTTTTGTCTGTCCCCATTTGTAGAACAGGGCACTTGCTTCAGAGAACAGGTGTGAGGATCAAAATGACTGGAGCATGTAAGAGTTCAACAGTTGCCCTCCAGTCCTATATGCTTTAAAAAAAAAAAGGCTCCAGGCGTTTCCCGGTGGCTCAGCAGTAAAGAATTCGCCTGCCAATGCCGGCGATCCTGGTGCTATCCCTGTCTTATATGCTTCGGTCATTTCGAGGACAAATGAGGACAGTGAGGCTGAGAGGCGGGAAGTAATGTGTCCATGCTTGTGCAGCCATACTGTCGGCCTCTGCCTTCCTCCGCCTCCAGGGAAGGGACAGAGGCGGTCCAGACCTATGTGTCTTGGCTCAAGACGGTGCGAGATGGCCAGGGTAGTATTTACAGTCCAAATTCAGCATCGCCACCGGGTCCATAAAAAGGTGTGTGTGTGTTAGGATTCAACAAGTGGGTCCCCTGAATTAAAAGGTCTGTAGTTGAAGAGACTTCCATGGTGGTCCAGTGATTAAGAATCCACGCTTCCACCACAGGGGGTGTGGAGTCGACCTTTGGTCGGGGAACTAAGAGTCCCACAAGCTAGGCAGATTGGCCAGTCAAGAAGGTCTGTAGTTGACCTCGGCAAGGCCTCCTGATGGAGCAATCATATCTCTGGGGTGCAGGGATGACCAGCTCATCCTGGTTTGCTGGGGACTTCCCTGACTTTAGCTTTGGAAGTCCCCGTCCCTGGAAATCGCCCCACTCATTGGCCAATCAGGATGATCTACTCAGGAGTTCTTCCACAGCTTCCAAGAATGCTAGGTTGGCTATGGCTGGTGGGGAAAGATGTCTGGAATGCCCCTCTTGTGTCCCCACATATGGCTGGTCTTGGTAAATGGCTTCTACCTTTGTCAACCTGTGTTCCTTTGAACATCCCTGGAATTGTGCTGTGATGGGGGAGGAGAGCAGCTTACATTTCCAGAAGAGCCTGTTGAAGGATGCAGTTGCAATTTAAATTCTCATGAAGATGCTCTGCTGTGTTTAGTTGCTCAGTTGTTTCCAACTCTTTGCGACCCCGTGAACTGTACCCCACCAGGCTCCTCTGTCTCTGGGGATTTTCCAGGCAAGAAAACTGGAATGGGTTGCTCTGCCCTCCTCCTGGGGATCTTCCCAACCCAGGGATCGAACCCAGGTCTCCCACATTGCAAGTGGATTCTTTACCATCTGAGCCACCAGAGAAGCCCAAGGATACTGGAGTGGATTTCCCTTCTCCAGGGGAGAAGAGAGCTTCCCTATGCCTTCTCCAGGGAAATGTCCCAACCCAGGAATGGAACTGAGATCTCCTGCATTGCAGGTGGATTGTTTACCAGCTGAGCTACCCAGGAAGCCCCATTAAGATGCTAGGAACTTGAAAAACTTAAACTCTTATGTTGAAGGTTCTTATGATTTACTATGGAAAACACAACATTTATTATCTTGAAGGCTAGCTCCATGGTGGGTGGTTGGCAAAATCTGTCTTTCTCAAGGAGGTAACGATAGTAAAAGCAGCTAATAACAACAGTAATAAGAAAACAACAATAATAATGATAATGATTATTTTGGCTGCTGTTTACTGAGCGCACAGTGTAGGGTCTCCAAATGGACCGTGAACTTGCTGGCAAAGGATATACAACCAGGAGTCAGCAGGCTTTTTCTTAAAGGGCCAGAGAGTGACTATTTTAGACTTTTGAAGGCCATCTCATCTCTGTCAAAACTACGCAGTGCTGCCATTGTAGGGTGAAATCAGCTCCAACAATCTGTCAACGAATGTGGCTGTGTTCCAAGAAAATCAGTGACCGAAGTATTAGGTATCCGCCTTGGGCTGCAGTTTGTCGCCCCCTTGTGGAGTGGAAAGAGCACCATCTTTCGGAGTCCGGCTTGAGTTCCAGACCCAGCTCTGACGCTTTCTAACAGATAACCCTGGACATGTGCAACCTTGTCCTCTGAGCCTCAGTGTGCTCATCGGTAGAATGGGGACAGTGGTAGGTCCAACCTCACAGAGTTGTAGGAAGGATGCATGAACAGAGAGCCTGCAGGGAAGCTAGTGTTCAGTAAATGTTAACTCATTTATATAAGCGCCTCAGTGTGGAGTGGAGGTAGGTGGTGGTCACCCCAGGACCTCTTTCAGATCCCTTGGCAGGAGGGTGATGTATATTGTCCAAACTTGCTCCTGCATGGCCTGCAGACTCTCACCTCTCTGCCATGCACCTCCTGGCTTTGGAAAGGAACACCGTGTTCCTTCCCGCAGGTGCTGTTTGATGGAGGGGAGGCTGAAGTCCTTCTCTCTCTTTGTTTTCACACCCAATAAATCACTCTGACAAGGGCTTGTTATTATTTAACTCTGTACATTGTTTCGGCAGTTGCCGGTAGGAGACCGGAGGGGAGAAAGGCTCATTTTGCCCAGAATTGCTTTAGGGATGGAAATATTTTTTTTGTGAATTAATATTCATCAAATAGATCAGGTAAACATCCAGTAATGACAATGCACGGGCAATTTATCAATTCCGGTTCAGAATGCAATTATCAGTCCAGTAACGCTGAGACACTGTAATGAAGCCTGCCTGAAAAATCCCATTACTCCCAGATTGGGGTGGGTGTGTGTGTGTGAAGATTCATTTTTCACTTTTATATGAAGAATGCTACCCTCTTGTCAGAGAGTAAGTTTCTCCTGAGCCTCAGCCTTGGACAAGTAGTTTGGCAAACCCCAGTTCTAAAGATGCAACAGGCCTCCTGGGGTTTTCAGGTAAAAGAGTGGGAGTGGGAAAGGGAAGGGAATGGCCCCCAAACGACCCCCTCCTCACCAACCTGCTCTGTCCCTCGTCCTGTGCTAAGAGATCATTGCATCCTGCTATCATCCTCACATAAACCCAGGGTAATTGATACTATTATTATTGCTGTCATTTTCACTGTCTCCATTTTACAGGTGGGAAAACTGAGGCTCAGAGAGGAGAAGCCACTTGCTTGCTATGGACTCCAGAGATGTTCTTGTTGCCCTAATCTCTGGAACCTGTGACTGTGTCCCCTTACATGGCAAAAGGGACTTTGCAGATGTGATTAAGGGTCTTGAGGTGGGCAGATTATTCTGGAATGTTCAGTGGGCACAATGTAATCACGAGGGTTCTTGTAGGAGAAAAAGGAAGGCAGAAGGGTCAGTCTCAGAGAGAGGGACCTGAAGGTGCTACACAGCTGGCTTTGAAGACGGAGGAGGGGGCCAGGCCCGAGGAAGGCAGGCGGCCCGGAGAGGCTGGGAAAGGGAAGGAGACAGCAGAGCATCTGCTGTGGTGATGCCCTGATTGTAGTCCACTAAGACCCAATGGGGTTCTGACACCCAGAGCTCTGAGACAGGAAATGAGGGTTACATTGAGCCACTGACAAGTGGCGCTGAAGTCGCTCAGTCGTGTCTGACTCTTTGCACCCCATGGACTGCAGCCTGCCGGGCTCCTCCGTCCATGGAATTTTCCAGGCAAGAGTGCTGGAGTGGGTTGCCATTTCCTTCTCCAGGGGATCTTCCCGACCCAGGGATTGAACCTGGGTCTCCCGCATTGCAGGCAGACAGTTTACCATCTGAGCCACCAGAGCCGCTGGGTTTGTGGTGTTTTGCTTCAGTGGCCAATGGAAACTGATACACTTACCTGAGGTTAGTGGCTAGTCCCACACCCCATCTATTACCTTCTCAGTCACCCTTTTCTTGGAAACAAGTTTCCATGGTGAGACATTCAGATCATGTAAACTTCTGCAGCCCCAGGGTCACTCAGGAGTCCCCGACCAGCTGCCTGATGGCTTTCAGTCAGCTACAGGCCCTTCTCCTCCCCTTGGCCCCTTCCACCCCCTTCTCTATCTGGTTAGAATCTGCTTTTCCCCCAGCTGAGTGGCCCGCGGGCTTGGCCTGCCCAGGTCCCCAGCGGACAAGCACCTAGGCCTCTGAGACTCTTAGGGTTCCCTGCCGTGACAGTCAGGGTGAGCTGGGGAGGCAGCACTCGTAGGAGCTCCGTCTTTAGAGCTCCTCACTCCCAGGAGGTGCTGCCGTAACAGCAGCCTGCCTTCCTGGTTCCTGTGACCATCTGGAAGGGTGTCCAGAGGGCCCTTGCAGCTTCTGCTGCCCCTTTTATTCCTAAGTCTGGAGTGAAGTTACCAGAGGTGAGCAGTGGGTGCCCCAGAGCAGTCTAACCATGGGTGGTGCTTGGGCGTGTGGGAGTGCCAGTGGCTCTTTAGAAAGGCTGGTGCCCATAGTACCTGGGCTCAGGTACATCCTTTGTTTTGTTTTTAACATTTATTTTATTGACGTATAGTTGATTCACAATGTTGTGTTAATTTCTGCTGTACAGCAAAGAGATTCAGTTATCTATCTATATGCATTCTTTTTCATATTCTTTTCCATTTTGGTTTATCACAGGATGTCGAATACAGTTCCTGTGCTATACAATAGGACCTTGTTTTTGCCCATCCTATATATAATAGTTAATATCTGCTAATCCCCAACTCCCAGTCCAGCCCTCCCCCAGCCCTCTCCTCGGCAATCACAAGTCTGTTCTTGTTTTGTAGGTTAAGTTCCTTTGAGCCATGATGTGGAACCTACACTTAAGTGATATCATATGGTGTTTGTCTTTCTCTGTATGACTTACTTCACTGGGTATGCTCATCTCTAGGCCTATCCATGTTGCTGCAAATGGCATCATTTCATTCTTCTTTATGGCTGAGTAGTATTCCAGTGTATATTACATACCACATGGAAGATGTCCTTTGGCTGTTTCTCCTAAGTCTACAGGTAGTGCCACCATCACTAAATTATTAATACTGCTCCACTGTCATCTTGGAGGCACATAGCTGCCACGTCTCACAGAACCCAGGAGTCAGCCTCAGAGGCAGATTGGAGCCTGTCTTTATTCTCAACACAGAAGGCTCCAGGAGGTGGGGAAGAGTTCTGATGCCTCTTAGCCACACATTAGTTCTTAACACTCATCACTGTTGATTCAACATTTAAGCCAGGCACTGTGGTTTACATCTTTATTCACAATAACCCTCATCTCCAGGTATTTTCTTTTTAATTTTTCTGTTTATTTATTATAGCAGCAATCTTTGTCTAATTTGTTTAGAAAGAAAAGTAATCAAATTATATATTTAATACATCAAAAGAATGGGTCTTTTTACTTAGAATTTGAAGGAGTCGTTTCAAATTCAACTTCAATAACCTTTATTGCTGGCTTCTGATGTTCTAAGGGAATGTACATGGAGGATGAAGAATAGGACCTATCACATATGGGAAATCAGGGTAGCTCTGGGTACTATTATAGATTGGAAAACTGGCTCGGAGACGTCCAGTGTCTTATACAATGTCACACAGCTTGGAGGTGGTTGCAGCTGAGCTGCAGACACTAATCTGCTTGAGTCTTGACACCAGTTCTCTGAATTTTGCGTTTAGAAAGAATAAAGCCAATAACTTCTCATCATCTATTAATTTTTTTAAATTTATTTATTGTGCAAAATAGATTTGAAATAGCTCAGCTGGACTTCCATCACTTCCACTAGCTTTGTTTGTTATGATGCTTCCTAAGGCCCACTTGACTTCACATTCCAGAATGTCTGGCTCTAGGTGAGTGATCACACCATCGTGCTTATCTGAGTCATTAAGATCTTTTTTGTATAGTTCTTCTGTGTATTCTTGCCACCTCTTCTTAATATCTTCTGCTTCTGTTAGTTCTCTACCATTTCTGTCCTTTATTGAAAGGACATGAAATGTTTATCTTTACATGAAATGTAGTATCTCTGATTTTCTTGAAGAGATCTCTAGTCTTTCCCATTCTATTGTTTTCCTCTATTTCTTTGGGTTGATCACTGATGAAGGCTTTTTTATCTCTCCTTGCTATTCTTTGGAACTCTGCATTCAAACGAGTATATCTTTCCTTTTCTCTTTTGCCTTTCTTTAGCTTCTCTTCTTTTGTCAGCTATTTGTAAAGCCTCCTCAGACAACCATTTTGCCTTTTTGCATTTCTTTTTCTTGGGGATGGTCTTGATCACTGCCTCCTTTGTGGCTCAGCTGGTAAAGAATCTGCCTGCAATGTGGGAGACCTGAGTTTGACCCCTGGGTTGGGAAGATCCCCTGGAGAAGGAAAAGAGTACCTGCTCCAGGATTCTGGCCTAGAGAATTCCCTGGACTGTACAGCCCATGGGATTGCAAAGGGTTGGACACAACTAAGCGACTTTTCCACCATTTTTAACCATTTAAAGTGTGCAATTCAGTGGCATTGATGACATTCACAATGTTGGCACCTCTTCTTAATATCTGTACAATATATGTACAGCTGTCACAATCCATTTCCCAAACTTTTTCATCACCCCAAACAGAAACTCTGTACCTGTTAAGCAGTCCCTCCCCATCCATCTTTCTCTCCCACCCACTGGCTAATCTACTATTCTGCTCTTTCTCTCTGTGACAGTCTTTTCCAGGTATTTCGTATAAGTGGAATCATACATTTGTCTTTGTTTTGTGTCTGGCTTTTTTCCCTACTTGGCATAATATTTTCCAAGTTCATCCAAGTTGTAGTACTTCATTCCTTTTTACGGCTGAATAGCTATTACATTGTGTGGACACTGTTTTGTTTATCCATTCAACCATCAATGGGAATTTGTGTTGTTTCCACTTTGGGGCTGTTGTGAATCACGCCACGGTAAACAATGGCATACTGTCCCGGCGCTATACGGAGCGCCCGGTGCTTCAAAACACTTACTCCTATTATACACAATTCAATCTTTTATTTAAATTGAGGTGGAACTTACATAACATCAAATTAACCATTTTAAAGCAAACAGTTTAGTGGCGTTTAGTTACACTCACAGTGTTATGCAGCCATCACCTCTATTTCCAAAACATTTTCATCACCCCAGAAAAAACCCTGTCCTCATCAGGCAGTCACTTCCCACTTCTTCCTTCCTGAAGCCCCTGGCAACTACCAGTCAGCTTTCTGTCTCTATGGATTCCCCAGTTCTGGGTATTTCATATAAATGGAATCGTTGCTTATTTTCCTTTTGTGTCTGGCTTCTTTCACTCAACATCGTGTTTTCAAGGTTCATCCATGTTGTAGCATGCATCAATGCTTCATTCCTTTTTTTGTGTCTGAATAATATTCAGTTGTATGACTAGGGCACATTTTGTTTACCCATCCATCTGGGTTTCTTTAACCTCTTGGCTACTGTGAATAGCTCTGCTATGAACATTTGTATACAGAGAGTTGTTTGAGCACCTGCTTTCCATTTTTGGAGTATGTACCTAGGAGTGAGATTGCTGAGTCATGTGGTGATTCTGTTGTTTAGCTTTTTAAGGACCCATAATCCAGTCTTCCAGCCATGATGATTTACAAGGATCCCCTTGGGCACAGGAGATCCTTTCTCATCTTCCTTGAGCCATTCTGGGAAGAGGAAGCCAAGAAAGCCCACCCTTTTTTTCATCCTAAAGGAGATCAGTCCTGAATATTCATTGGAAGTATTGATGCTGAAGCTGAAACTCAATACTTTGGCCACCTGATATGAAGAACTGACTCATTGGAAAAGACCCTGATGCTGGGAAACACTGAAGGCAGGAGGAGGAGGGGATGACAGAGGATGAGATGGTTGGATGGCATCACCAACGTGATGGACAAGAGCTTGAGTAAGCTCCAGGAGTTGGTGATGGACTGGTGTGGGTGAGGGTGATGGGAAGCCTGGTGTGCTGCAGTCCATGGGGTCACAAAGAGTTGGACATGACTGAGCAACTGAACTGAACTGAACTGTGAGCCCTTCCTGTGTTCCTGGTTCCATGATGAGAAACTCTTTATCTTCACACCTACTCTCGGAAATAGACGTGATTAGCTCCATTTTATAGCCGAGGAAACTGAGGCTTGGGAGAATTAAGGACAGTGTGCCTGGAGAATTAAGGGCTGGGATTTGAACCCAGGTCTGTTTGAGTCCAAAGGCCATGCTGTTTGCCCAATGGAGCAGTACTGTTTCAGGTATAAAGCTTCACTGGACACTCTCAGGTATGTAACATGGGTCTAGAAACTTACCAGGCAGTTTGCACCCCTTCCACACTTCCTCAAAGGTGATGAAGGGACTTCTCTGGTTGTCCAGTGGTTAGGACTCTGTGCTTCTGCTGCAGAGGGCCCAGGTTCTATCCCTGGTTGGGAAACTGAGATACCACGAGCTGCATAGGAGGACCAAAAACAGAAAGAGTGATGAATATGATGATGATGAGGAGGAGGAGGACAATTCAGTGTTTACTCTATGCCCAGCTGGTGATGAGTGATTTCCTTGCGTCACATCATTTAGTCCTTAACCACCACCTTACACAGAAGATATTGTCCTCCCTAGTTCACAGAAAAGTAAACTGAGGCTCATACTTCTCTTGTTCACAAATGCCTAAGAGTAAGAGGCAGAGCTTGGATTCAATCGCAGGCTTCTGACCCCACCCTCGACTCGTCCTCGCCCCATGTTCTCCTGCCAATGAGCTGTCATAACCTCCTTCCTTCACCTTAGTGACAAATGGTGTTCTCTGGCACCAGGGACAACTGGGAAATTTCTGGATGGCTCCCAGAATATCTCCGTGTACTGATAACCCAAACCCTGCTGTGCCTCCCTGGTCTTCTAGCCTGTTCCACCTGGCAGGCTGAGCTGTGAAAAGTTGGCATCGTTTTCCAAAGTGAGTGTCATTTGTCACCAGGAGGCATGGGTGATGTCCCTGGAATGGTGACACCATTGACAAGTTGGGCTGCCTGTCTTTTCTAAGAAAGTCTAGAGGTTTTAAAAAACCTTGGGCTCATGGCCCCTGATATGTACAGGGAAGAAGCAAAGGGTCCCATAGTCGAGGATGAATTTCTTCCCCACCGCAGCTTCCCAGGTACTTTCAGTGGCAAAGGATGTGTTTCCAGTAGCTAAAGAAAGATGAGTCCGCTGCTCCCCTTTGTGTTGCAACTTGGCATGGCATGCCTAGGGGCCATTCCCCTGCTAAAGGAGGGAGGCAAGACACCAGCTTAGAATAGCGGATGCTCTCGTGGCAAATGAAGTCCAGAGAGGTCGCTAGAGATGGAAGTCAGTGCCTCTGCTGTAGCTCCAGGGAAAATGTCACCTGGCCACGTTCTCTGACGCTGTAGTCAGGCTGCCTTGTTCTGTTCCCCATCTGGGCTGGCTACTGTCACCAGCCCTAACTCACCATGAGGGTGATAAAGGAGTGGAGGACTTTTCCTCCTTGGTTGAAGTTGGTGTGTTTCCCCATCCCATTTAAAGTGACTCCCGTGTGTGTGTGTGTGTGTGTGTGTGTGTGTGTGTATGTGTGTGCATGCACGCACGCTCATGTGAGGATGCGTGTGCCTGATGCAACCCAACATTCATCGTGTCGCCTTCACTTATGAGACGCCGGGTTATTTTTAGGGATGACGCACCCGACATCAAAATAACTGGTTATTTTTGTGATTGGGTGCATCAATCACATTATGACATATTCCAGCTCCAGAGAAACAGCAGCTAAACAGCAGGCAAGACGTGGAGAGGGAGCAGAGTGAGTCAGACACCAGGACAGACCAGAGGTCCAGGGGCTGAGGGGCCGGGAGAGGCTGCTGAATTGATTTAAGTGGCCGACATTCCTAATAATAGCTCCCTAGGTCGAGGGCTTGCTTAGTGCCAGGCACAGCGCTGAGCCCTCTACACACAGGGTCCTGTTTACTCCATGCCAGAATCTTCCGTGATGGGGGGCCATTATCCCAATCGTGCAGATGCAAATACTGGGGCCCAGAAGTTAAGTGAGCTGCTGAGGTGTTGCACGGAGCGTAACCAGCTCTGTCCAGAGCACCATAGTCCCTTGTGTCTTATTGAGAGAATACTGGTCTTTTCCCTCTTATAAGCTCCACGTGTTTATAAAGTAGCAGCGTATAAAATAGTCCACTCACTGTGGACACTGAGCCATGCAATTTATCTTTTGGGGTGGAGAGAAGTACAGAGACAGAGACACGGAAAAGTCGTTTCCATTTCTGAAATACACAGAGAGCAGTTGAGTCAGACAAACAAAATGTTTATTTCTATTGGCTACATGATTGGAGTATCTGGGCAGCATGGTGGGCGGATGGTAATGGGGGTTTTGATCTTCAAGGCATCCTTTCCTGGGCCTCCTCCACATCTTGTCATTCATTCATTCCATCCAAACGTCCCTCGAATTGATCTGTGTCATACACACCACATACATCACACACACCACAGCCACAGAGAACCTGGCCATCCTAGCCTCTGCTGGATTTCCAGATTAGTCTCCAAAATGATCTCTCCCTTCCTCCCACGCCTTTCCACTTCCAGCCAGAGGGATCTTCTGTAAAGTGCCTCTGATCATGTCATTCCTTGGCTGGAGATCATTCAGCCTTATTTCCACAGACACAGTGTTCTGGTCACACTGAGTAGTGTGGGGTTTTTTTGGCCATTTACTCCCTCACTCACTCGTGCGGTAAATATTTGTGGTGCTGTTGTGTGCCAAACTCAGTTCGAGGTGGGAGAATGGTAAACAAAATAAAACAGAAGTTCCTGCTTTTCTAGAGCTTACATTCCAGTTGGGGAAACAGACAGTAAATGAATAAACGGGCAAATAGAGAATGGCTCAGTGATGCGAAGAAAATACCACTTTGATGTTATAGGGAGTGATTAGCAGGAGAGGGGAGGCCTCCCCGAGAAGCTGGTGTGTGAGACAAGGGGCCAGCTCTTGAAGGGTCTGGGGAAGAGCTTTCCAAACAGGGAAAAGCAAGTGCAAAGGCCCTGAGGTCAGCTGGTGTGTTTGAAGGAAAGTAGGAAGGCCAGTGTGGCAGGAGGTCTGAGGGTGGGAGAGGAGGAAGGGAAGAGGAGGGGAGGCTTGTAGGCCCCGGGAGGGAATTTGGATTCTAGGAGTAATAGGGAGCCATTGAAGTTGACAGTAGGGAGGTGAGGGCTTTTTGTATGATTGTAAGATCAGTCGTCTTTGGAGAATGGTTTGTAGAGGAGCTGGAGAGGAAGTGAGGAGACTGACCAGGAGTCTGCTACAGCTATGTAGCATGAGATGGCGAAGCCTCAGACCAGGCAATGGCCATGTGATGGAGAGAGTAGGGGAGTTTGGGATGTGTTTGGAGGCGGCACGGACAGGTCTTGCTGTGGGGAGAGAGGGAAATATGCATCTGAGAATGTGACTCTGCTGTATTTGGAGTTGGGGAGTCATGGGGAGTGATGGAGGTCTGGGGTGATGGCCAAGGGGTTGACCCCGGGCTCTGCTTTGAACAGCATGCCTTCCTCCAGCTAACAGCTTCTCCTCTGAGATTCAGCTCAAAGTCCTCCTCCCAGAAACCCCATCTGAGCTGCCCTATGTCAGCGTGTGAACAAGGGGTGCACACTTTCTGACAGCGGGCTGTCTCCATGACTTTGCTCTAACCCCAGCGGGGATGGACGCCTGGTCTGCCCTGTCCACTGCTGTGTCTCCAGGTACCCGATACTTAGTAGCCCTTTTAAGAACTGCATGGAATTGCTTACAGGAGGAATCAGGGAGGGGAGGGCCTTCTTCCCTCAAGAATCTATTCCCAGGGATTTCCTTGGTGGTCCAGTGGTTAAGACTGCACATTTCTATTGCAGAGGGTTCAGTTGGGGAGGTTTGGCATGTCGTTCAGTGTAGCCAAAAAAAGAGGAAGAATCTGTTCTCAATATAGGGCTTCCCTGGTGGTTCAGTGGTAAAAGTATCCACCTGCTAATGCAGGAGACGCAGGAGACAGGGGTTGGGAAGATCCCCTGGAGTAGGAAATGGCAACCCACTCCAGTATTCTTGCCTGGAGAATCCCATGGTCAGAGGAGCCTGGCAGGCTGTTACAGTCCACGGGGTCACAAAAGAGTCAGGCACGTCTTAGTGACTGAACAACATTCTCTCTATAAAGGTAGAGGGTTGGAGGAGAGGAAATACGAGGGCGTGCCAGGTGGCAAGAAGATGGTCATGTAGTAGAAAGAGCTCCAAACATAAGCTCAAAGGATCAGGGTTCACACCCCAGCTCTGCCTCCTTCTGCTGTGTGACCTTGGCCAAACTCACTTTACCTATCTGAGCTTCGGGTTTACTATCAGTAAAAAGGGAACCATGGTAGTTTCCTGGAAAGGTAGTCATAGTGGATAAATGAGAGAGTGTGAGTGAAAGCACCTAGATGAGGTCTAGGGAAGAAAGTAAGTATGTGATTGGATTAGAACATGAGAGGTCTGAACAGGGCTGGGTGTCCTGTCCAGGCTAATAACACCCCTGAGTGTTCTCTGGTCACACAACTGGCCGGGGAGGGCTTTGTGGACTAGACCTCTATCACTAAGGATCAGATTCCTCTTTCTCTCCCCTCTCCACTTCCCACCTTTTGAAGTGAGAATAAAAGATCAGAATTACGAAGACTTGGAGATTAAGTCAGTGAGATGATATGGAGCTCTCTGACTCCAGGTTGGTCTTCATCTCGGATTGTAGAAAAACAGTTTTCAAAGTGTGGTTCCTGCACCAGCAACATCACCACTACCTGGGAACTTGTTAGGTATGCAAAATATCAGACTCAATTCCAATCCAAGGCATCAGAACCTGGAGTGGGCCTCACATTCAGTGTTTAAACAAGCCCTACGGGGATTCACAAGCATGTTCAAGTTGAGATCCAAAGCCTAGAGCTTCCAGCCTTTAGTACTTCTTTCCCTTTAATGGAGAGAGAGTCAAAATGTTCAAATCAAGAAGATCAGAATTATTGTCTAGACCAGGTTATTTGAAATGCATTTTATAGACCATGAGTTTCACCCATGTGTGGTGGAAGTTAAGTCATTTGTATTCTATGATCAAATAAGTCTGAGAAATGCTGAGTTTCTACTCTACAGGACTTGTCAGAGCCTTTAATATGCTAATGTGCTTTGTGAATCTCCAATGGAGGGCTATAGCTTGCAGTCGTTTTCAAATTTACTTCCAGGACTATATTCCATGGCACATGGTTTGGATAACACAGATCTAGTCCAGTCTGCCATCACATGGACAAACCCCATCTGTGAATTTCTGGTTATTGAGCATTTTCTCCAAAGCTTCTAATACAGGAAATATCAGTATCATAAGTATCAGACCTTATGAGGTCACCCATTTCTTGTTTTAGAGAGGCTGTTGGTAACTACTAGCATTTGATTTGTACTAAGCCAAATTTTCTTTCCTTTAGTTTCCTCTTATTGGTTTTAGCAGTGACCCCTGGAACCATCTGGGACAAATCAAATTCCTTTTCTGCCTGATGGTAGCAGAAAGATAGGTGTCCATCCTCAATCTCTTCCTAAGGTTTCTCTTTTCCATTTCCCATCCCATAAATATGGTTTGATTTCTGTAGTTAGGAAAGTACTGGGATGTTGCCTCTTTAAATTGCCTTCTTTCATAGAGGTGATTACAAAGAACAAACATTTATCATTGGGCAGACATGTATTTCAAGAATCATCTGTAGTAGTTTATCATCATTCCATCCATCCAAATAGTCCAGTCTATTAATAAAGATCTGGGGAGCTCACAGTCTTTCTCATTCATCTGTTCTGGTGAAGACCAGTAGTTTTGCTCATCTGAAATCTCCTTCATATGCCTAACTGCATGCTTTGCTTGCCCATCTGCTCCTAAACCATGCTTTCACTTCATTGTACTAAACAACCAATTGACCAGTTGACTGACTTCTCTCATTTGTCTATTTATTAATTCATCCCCAAATCTTTGGGTGTCCACTCTGTGCCAGGCATTTACAAGGTGCGGCAGAGCTGAGCAGGACTGATTTGATCCGTGCAGTCTGTAGGGAGAAGAGTGATGACAAAATGAGAAGAACACATAAACATACATTTTAAATGTGGCTGGAATCAAGATTGCTGGGAGAAATATCAATCACCTCAGATATGCAGATGACACCACCCTTATGGCAGAAAGTGAAGAGGAACTAAACAGCCTCTTGATGAAAGTGAAAAAGGAGACAGAAAAAGTTGGCTTAAAGCTCAACATTCAGAAAACGAAGATCATGGCATCTGGTCCCATCACTTCATGGAAAATAGATGGGGAAACAGTGGAAACAGTGTCAGACTTTATTTTTTTGGGCTCCAAAATCACTGCAGATGGTGACTGCAGCCATGAAGTTAAAAGACGCTTACTCCTTGGAAGGAAAGTTATGACCAACCTAGATAGTATATTCAAAAGCAGAGAAAGCTGTGGTACATATACACAATGGAGTATTACTCAGCCATTAAAAGAACACATTGAATCAGTTCTAATGAGGTGGATGAAGCTGGAGCCGATTATACAGAGTGAAGTAACCCAGAAAGAAAAACAACAATACAGTATACTTGCACATATATATGGAATTTAGAAAGATGGTAATGATAAACCTGTACACGAGACAACAAAAGAGACACAGATGTATAGAACAGCCTTTTGGACTCTGTGGGAGAGGGAGAGGGTGGGATGATTTGGGAGAGTGGCAGTGTAACATGTATGATATCATACGTGAAACGAATCGCCGGTCTCGGTTCACTGCAGGATGCAGGATGCTTGGGACTGATGCACGGGGATAATCCAGAGAGATGGTGTGGGGCAGGAAAATGGAGGGCTATAGCTTGCAGTCGTTTTCAAATTTACTTCCAGGACTATATTCCATGGCACATGGTTTGGATAACACAGATCTAGTCCAGTCTGCCATCACATGGACAAACCCCATCTGTGAATTTCTGGTTATTGAGCATTTTCTCCAAAGCTTCTAATACAGGAAATATCAGTATCATAAGTATCAGACCTTATGAGGTCACCCATTTCTTGTTTTAGAGAGGCTGTTGGTAACTACTAGCATTTGATTTGTACTAAGCCAAATTTTCTTTCCTTTAGTTTCCTCTTATTGGTTTTAGCAGTGACCCCTGGAACCATCTGGGACAAATCAAATTCCTTTTCTGCCTGATGGTAGCAGAAAGATAGGTGTCCATCCTCAATCTCTTCCTAAGGTTTCTCTTTTCCATTTCCCATCCCATAAATATGGTTTGATTTCTGTAGTTAGGAAAGTACTGGGATGTTGCCTCTTTAAATTGCCTTCTTTCATAGAGGTGATTACAAAGAACAAACATTTATCATTGGGCAGACATGTATTTCAAGAATCATCTGTAGTAGTTTATCATCATTCCATCCATCCAAATAGTCCAGTCTATTAATAAAGATCTGGGGAGCTCACAGTCTTTCTCATTCATCTGTTCTGGTGAAGACCAGTAGTTTTGCTCATCTGAAATCTCCTTCATATGCCTAACTGCATGCTTTGCTTGCCCATCTGCTCCTAAACCATGCTTTCACTTCACTTGTACTAAACAACCAATTGACCAGTTGACTGACTTCTCTCATTTGTCTATTTATTAATTCATCCCCAAATCTTTGGGTGTCCACTCTGTGCCAGGCATTTACAAGGTGCGGCAGAGCTGAGCAGGACTGATTTGATCCGTGCAGTCTGTAGGGAGAAGAGTGATGACAAAATGAGAAGAACACATAAACATACATTTTAAATGTGGCTGGAATCAAGATTGCTGGGAGAAATATCAATCACCTCAGATATGCAGATGACACCACCCTTATGGCAGAAAGTGAAGAGGAACTAAACAGCCTCTTGATGAAAGTGAAAAAGGAGACAGAAAAAGTTGGCTTAAAGCTCAACATCAGAAAACGAAGATCATGGCATCTGGTCCCATCACTTCATGGAAAATAGATGGGGAAACAGTGGAAACAGTGTCAGACTTTATTTTTTTGGGCTCCAAAATCACTGCAGATGGTGACTGCAGCCATGAAGTTAAAAGACGCTTACTCCTTGGAAGGAAAGTTATGACCAACCTAGATAGTATATTCAAAAGCAGAGAAAGCTGTGGTACATATACACAATGGAGTATTACTCAGCCATTAAAAGAACACATTGAATCAGTTCTAATGAGGTGGATGAAGCTGGAGCCGATTATACAGAGTGAAGTAACCCAGAAAGAAAAACAACAATACAGTATACTTGCACATATATATGGAATTTAGAAAGATGGTAATGATAAACCTGTACACGAGACAACAAAAGAGACACAGATGTATAGAACAGCCTTTTGGACTCTGTGGGAGAGGGAGAGGGTGGGATGATTTGGGAGAGTGGCAGTGTAACATGTATGATATCATACGTGAAACGAATCGCCGGTCTCGGTTCACTGCAGGATGCAGGATGCTTGGGACTGATGCACGGGGATAATCCAGAGAGATGGTGTGGGGCAGGAGAGGGGAGGGGAGGGTCGGGATTGGGAGTTCATGTACACTCGTGGCTGATTCATGTCAATGTATAGTAAAATGAATACAGTATTGTGAAGCAAAACAAACTAAAAAATAAAAATTAATTATAAAGAAAAAAAAAGTTAAACTTTAATGATGAAAGGAATATAGAAGTCCTGAAAATACTGATAATCTCAAGCAACAAGCCAAAGGTATTATAATTATTTTCAAAGCATTCACAGTAGCAAATTATTCTAATTGATATCTCTAATCATTGAAAAAAATCAGATTGGCTAATGCTAACCCCAACAAAGAATGTTTTTTTCTGTTATCTGTGTGTCCAAGATCTCAGGCAGAATTGTTAGACATGTTTGCCTTGGGGAGATGGTAAAATTCAGATAAAGAACTTACTAGGAAAAAAAAAAAAAACAGAGACATTATTTGCCAACTAAGGTCCATCTAGTCAAGGCTATGGTTTTTCCTGTGGTCATGTATGGATGTGAGAGTTGGACTGTGAAGAAGGCTGAGTGCCGAAGAATTGATGCTTTTGAACTGTGGTGTTGGAGAAGACTTTTGAGAGTCCCTTGGACTGCAAGGAGATCCAACCAGTCCATTCTGAAGGAGATCAGCCCTGGGATTTCTTTGGAAGGAATGATGCTAAAGCTGAAACTCGAGTACTTTGGCCACCTCATGCGAAGAGTTGACTCATTGGAAAAGACTGTGATGCTGGGAGGGATTGGTGGCAGGAGGAGAAGGGAATGACAGAGGATGAGATGGCTGGGTGGCATCACCAACTCGATGGATGTGAGTCTGAGTGAACTCGGGAGTTGGTGATGGACGGGGAGGCCTGGCGTGCTGCGATTCATGGGGTCGCAAAGAGTCGGACATGACTGAGCAACTGAACTGAGCTGAGCTGAAGTGGCTAGGCAGTGACGGAGAATGATGAGGGGTGCAAACTAACCCAGAGAAGGTGATCAGGGAAGGATGCTTGATGTTTGAGCTGAGAGCTGATGTATGTAATTACAACCTTTTTTTTTTTTTGGTTTCTGATCGTGTCATTATAATCAACCTTATAGTGTAAGAACTGAGGGACTAGGTTTTCACACTGTGTTCAGTATAAAGACATAAGCATTGTGGCGGATGCTGAGGAAGATTTGAACACCTCATGTACAGTTGGAACAAGCCTCTCCCTGTAAAAAAGCAACCCACAAGCTATTACCTTTCTTAAACATCAGAGTATGCCAGAGCAAGAATAATGTCATCATTTATTAAGGGTCTTCTCTGGTCTGAGTTTCCACTCTGACTTGTCATTATGTTAATAGTTGTCGTATGCGCTATGCCTGCAAACATTGAAGTAGTCTTGGAGTATCTCCTGGGCATTTGGAATACTGTGAGATTCTGAATCTCCTTTGGAGAGTATCTATTATTGTTTGTCTTGTGTTGATTTTCTTAAGCAATCCATCAGTTAGGTGCAGGCTGTCAGTTTTGCTTTACTTTCTGTGGGTCCAACACCAGGTGATTTCTCTGAGATTTTGCGATGCTTCTTTGGATTGGTATAAGCAGGTACAGTGTTCCACACACAAAATTAGGAAGCCCCTTCTCCTGCTCTTTCCTTTTGGGGAAAATCTTCCCCGTTCTCTGTTTCCCAGGGGTCCCTTTCTCCAGTTCTTTTGTCAGGAAGATGGGGTTCTCTCGGAGGGTATTCTGCTGCCCTGGTGCACTATTCTGAATGGCTGAGCCTGATCTTGGGATGAAGTAGTGAGGAAAGAGAGAGAAAGACCCCCATGGCTTCTCCCTCATGTTATGCACATCACACAGACCCCTATTCCTCCATCTAGAGGGATGGGTTTTCTCTTGGAGTCCTAGGTGCCCGTGTTGTTTCTGTGTCATAAGAGAGTGGTTTTGTGTCTGGGGTGACCTGGGGGCTAGGCTGGGAGAGGAAAGAGAGAGAGAGAGAGAGAAAAAGAAGATTCTCCCTACCTTCTTCTGTTCACTGGGCCCCGTGTCTCCATCCTTTGGCTAGAAAGATGGGCTGCTCTGGGAGTTTTATTCTGTGTGCCCGATTGCATAGTTGCTAGGTCCTGCCCAATTTCAAGGCAAAACAGGGAGGTGAAGGAAATTCGTAGTATTGGTCCTTCTTCAAATTTTTACTTTCCTCCCTTCTTCACCGGCTGTTATTTACTTGTTTGAATCCTCATTTAGCTGTCTTTTTGCATTTTTTCCCAAGAGTTTGGGGCTGTAATCAGCGCTCCTAAGATAGTCTTTCTCCATCACGGCCAGACCCAGAACCCACATAGGTATTTTGTAAATGTCAACTCATTAGACCTTCCGAACAATCCTGTGAGGTAGATGATACCACCCCCATCTTATAGATGAGGAATCAAAGGCTCAGAGAGATGAAGTCATGAGATAAACCCTCAGCTGACTGCTGTTCTCATGCTACCTGGTGTCTTTCCTAAACCATCCTCATAGCATCAGAGCTGCTACCTGGGCCCCTTACCTCACGTCCTCCACTGAGATGCCCTTGGGGCCAGCGCCGATATCCTCCTTGCCCCTCATATTTAAAATGGAGAAATACTGGTGTCTGTCTCATAGCAACACTGCAAGGACTGGATGCGGTAATACGAGTGTTTAGAATAGTGCCTGGCATGCCATACACTCCCGGTGAAGGGTGACAGGGATCACTGCCACTGCTATTGTTGTTTTCCTTGTATATTAGACATTTCTCACACAATGACTGGCATACCATGGGATTCAGTAAATATTTATTGATCTCCGTCATTTGTGATACCATTTTATCCTTAACCACAGTGGATATTACTTTGTTGTTTCTCTTTCAGAAATACATTAGCACTTTGGGCCATTATTCCTTTTCCTCTCCCGGCTGCTGACATGGCCCAGAGGATGTGCCCCGGGGGCTGAGTCTCATGTTCCCATTCTCTGCCCTTTCCCCAGTTTTCTTCTTCTTCTTTTTCTTAGATGAACTTCTCCCACTTCTTCCTTATCATCCTCCACCAGAAAAGGAAGAAAGAGGAGCTCTGGTTTCAGATTTTGCCTTTCTCATTCAATAGCAGTATAGCTTAGGACAAGTAAAACTTTGACCCGCACCCTCCCACCCCACCCCGGGCAACACCCCAAACCTCATCTCTACCTTGTGAATAATTGCTTCTATCTGTGAAATTTAAAAATACAGGCAAAACATCTAGCACGATGTCAGGCACATAGTAGTCCTTTAAAAATGTTCCTTATTAACCCCTGATAGTGTGATATCCAGAAGCTCCGACTGCAGTGTACAAGGAGTTATTCCAAATGTAGGAGGAGTTATGGTCCAGATACAGTTTGCAAAGAGCTGCCCAAGGCTGCCAACACCTCACAGGTGCTTGCTGCAGGGTAAGTGTTCAGTGAGTGAGTGTGAGGTGAGTAAGCCCCCTCTCAGTCTTGGTGCCTGTCTGTCAGCATGAGACGGCCCTTTGGAGTGAGTAGCCATGAGGTCTGCATTGCTAATACGAGACACCCTGAGTTCCAGCTCAGGCTCTGACTTGTTTAAACCAGTTTAAAATATTTCATTATTGTTTAGACCTGGAGGGATATTTTTTAATTTTGCATTTTTAAAAAAATCTCTGGACTTGGCCGCATCTCCTTTTGAATATCCTTTGGAAGCATGATCAATATGATGCTCGGGCTCCAGTCGCAGCCTGGGCTCCAGACAAGGTTAGTTGCTATGAGCCCGACATGGTGTGAGGAGATGGGAAGTGCCAGGATGTGGCCTCTGACCTCCAGGAGTTGATGGTCTAACGACGGATGTGGACAGGTCCACGGCTCTGATGAAGTGGGCTCGCTTTCTGAGGGCTGGTCGTCAGTGCCCTGAGAGCACAGAGGGCACGTCCTCTGGATGAAGCCTCAGCTTCCCACCTTGGCCCGCACCCCGCCTCACCTCCCCACCAGGTGGAGGAGCTGTTCAGGTTCTAAACCCTGGCCTCACTGGCCCCTCGAATTTCCTCCAGTGGGCCCCATCCTTAGACATGTGTGTCCTGGTTGGGGCACCTGCCCATCTTTCTTCGCCTAATTAATCACTGCTCAATCACCAGACTCCAGCTCAGGGGGGCCTCTTCCCAACCCTCTGCTCTCTCAGTTCCAACTAGGTAATTAAAACACAAGTCTGTGTCTAATGCCTGCCTCTTCTTTAGATCTGCTCTGGATCATATATGTATGAGAAGATAAGGCAAGCCATGTATGTATAGATAATTTAAATTTTTCTAGTTGTCACCGTAAAAAAGAAACAGGTTACATTTATTTTTTATTCTGGCAAAGTATACATAACATCAAGTTGCCCATGGTAAACATGAGAAGTGTACTGTTTCAGAGGTAGTATTTTCACAATGTTGTGTTATCATGTCCACTATCCCTCCCTAAACTCTTTGTCATCCCAAACTGTTACTCTGTAAACATTAAACAACTCCAGCTCCTGGCAACCACCGTTCTACCTTCCTGTCTATGTAAAGTTGACTAGGAACCTCATATAAGTGAAACATAATGATATTTGTCCTTCTATGAATGGATTATTTCACTTAGCGTGTTTTCAAGGTTCATCCATGTTGTGGCAAATATCAAAATGCCACCTGTTTTTATGGTTGGATAGTACTCAGTTGTGTGGCTGTTTGTTTTTTCATTCATTGATGGACGCATGAGTTGTTTTTACCTCTTGGTTACTGTGAATAATACCGCTGTGAACATCAATGTACAAGGATCTGAGTCCCACTTTCAATTATTTTGGGTATATACCCAGAGGTGGAATTCCTAAATCATATAGAATGATGTTTAACATTTTAAGGAATGACATTAAATTTTACAATATATTTTATGTAGCCCAGTATTTTAAAAAATTACCCTTTCAATGTGCAGTTGACATAAAAATTATTAATGAGGGCTTTTTTTAAAGCTTCTTTTTCATGCTAAGTCTTCATAACCCTGTTTGTAGGGTGTGAATTCTGTGTGGATGGAGAGCCACTGGTTTTGTGGATCCAGGTGGCTTGTACATTTGTATGCTAACTTGCTTCAGTTGTGTCTGACTCTTCGCAACCCTATGGACTGTAGCCCGCCAGGCTCCTCTGTCCATGGGATTCTTCAGGCGAGAATATTGGAATGGGTTGCCATGCCCTCCTCCAGGGGATCTTCCTGACCCAGGGATTGAACTCGCATCTCCTGCAACTCCTGCACAGCAAGTGGATTCTTTACCACTGAGCCACTGGGGTGGGTGTCTAGCCTGAAAGGTGTATGTCTGTAGCTTCCTGGAGAAGGAAAGAGGATTGCAACTAAGCAACACTAGCAACAATCCTGACAACGAGGGCAGGAGGACTGTTTTATTTTCATGAATTTTCAAAACAACCCTACAGAGCTAGTGCTTTTATCATTCCCTTCTGAGATACGCAAATGGCAGTTCAGAGAGGTTAGGCACCTGACCCCAGGTCACACTGCTAGTAATTGCAGAGCTGGGATTCGGTTGGGTGCTGCTATTCTGTGACAAGGAGTTATCGCAAGAGGTGGTAAATCCGAGGTCTCAGCAAAGCCCTCTGGTGCCCACGGAGGTGTCTGCCTTGGTCAAGAGGGGTGGTGGAGGATAATACAAATTTTCCCACCACCTTTTTTTCCTGGAAGCATCCATATTTCTGCCTATGTGGGTAACCTGAACAGATGGACTGCCTGCCACACCCCAGGCTCTAAAGCTTTCACAAGCAGTTTCCCTGCTGAGAAGCGGGTGCTGGTCCCACTGAATCCCCACAGCAGGGAACCGGCAGGAGGATTAAGAAGATCTGCCGTCCCAGTCAGGTGTCTGGAGATAAAAATAGGGTGCCTTGCTGCACCTAAGTTCATCTAAAGCTGCCTTCCGCTTTCTCGAATTTGCCACCACAAAAAGTTATAAAACTAATATACCTCCTGTCACTCAAAGGGAGATACAGTGATGGAGCAACAGAGGGTTCTGGAATCAGAGTCTCGGAGAGCATCCTTCACTAATGTGGCTTGTTCCTTTGTGGGCTTTCTCCTCCTGCATCACTGGGAGCTGGTCCTAGCCCACTGGGTACCTCCCCCAACTTCTTACCTCCCCTTCTCCTCCCTCAGAGGCCCATGAGGCAGACCATCCTTCTGCACGAGGCTGGAGCAGGGCAGAGACACAGCTGTTACTCAGAGGATGTAGAATCAGAAGGAGGCAGGCTCAAGATAAGGGCATCTTCTTTTTCTTCGGTCATTATTTCTTTAAGGACTTTATTTCTTAAGATTTTATCTTTCCAGGGAAGCCCTCAGCATCCCCAGGGACTTTAGTTATGGTAAAGCATTTCCCACCTCACCCCTTCGATGAATTCAGGGTGGGTGGTATAAACAAGATGATCAGTCATGGCAGTTAGAATGTATGAAGAATCGATTCAGTCTACAAATATATATTAAAGCAATGTATAATATATGCATTGAGACAAAAGTCTTTATTTAAAAAAATTTCCTCTAGTTTTGTGGAAAATTCTTAAAGAGATGGGAATACCAGACCACCTGACCTGCCTCCTGAGAAACCTGTATGCAGACAAGAAGCAACAGTTAGAAGCAGACATGGAACAACAGACTAATTCCAAATTGGGAAAGGTGTACATCAAGGCTGTATATTGTCACCCTGCTTATTTAACTTCTATGTAGAGTACATCATGTGAAATGCTGGGCTGGATGAATCACAGGTTGGATTCAAAATTTCTGGGAGAAATATCAACAACCTCAGCGAGGCAGATAATCAAAAAAAGGAAGATCATGGCATCTGCTACCACCACTGTAAAGCAGATAGAAGGGGAAATAGTGGAAGCAGTAACCTATTTTATTTTCTTGGGCTCCAAAATCTCTGCAGATGGTGACAGTAGTCATGAAATTAAAAGGCACTTGCTCCTTGAGAGGAAAGCTATGACAAACCTAGACAACAGGCTAAAAAACAAAGATGTCACTTTGCCAACAAAGGTCCATATAGTCAAAGTTAGGGTTTTCCCAGTAGTCATGTATGGATGTGAGAGTTGGACCCTAAAGAAGGCTGAGCACTGAAGAATTGATGCTTTTGAACTGTAGCATTGGAGAAGACTCTTAAGAGTCCCTTGGACTGCAAGGAGACCAAACCAGTCCATCCTAAAGGAAATCAACCCTGAATATTCATTGGAAGGACTGATGCTGAAGCTGAAGCTCCAGTACTTTGGCCACCTGATGCAAAGAATCACTTGTTAGAAAAGACCTGATTCTGAGAAAGATTGAAGGCATGAGGAGAAGGGAGCAACAGAGGATGAAATGGTTGGATTGCATCACTGACTCAATGGACAAGTTTGAGCAAACTCTAGGAGACAGTGAACGACAGGAAAGCCTGGTGTGCTGCAGTCCATGGGGGTCGAAAAGGGTCAGACCCAACTTAGTGACTGAACAGCAACAACCTCCAGGTCTATCAAGATGTAACAACAATTGATAAATAACACGGTATAAGTTTTAGATGTACCATATGATGATTTGATATGCATAGGGTTTGGGGGGAAAATATCTGTATTTATTTGTTGCCAAGTACTATGCTAGGTGCTGCGTGGCAGTGATGGAAAGTTACCCCAGGGCTCTGTGTTCTCAGAGCTCGTGTTTCAGTGAAGAAGACAGATGATAAACAAACAGTCTTTAAACAAATTAAAAAAAAATTTTTTTTATTTATAAGCTGCGCTGGGTCTTTGTTGCTCTGCGCGGGCTTTCTATAGGTTTGGTGCATGGGCTTCTCGTTGCGGTGGCTTCTCTTGTTGCGGAGCACAGGCTCTAGGGTGTTCAGGCTCCGTAGTTGTGGCACACGGGCTCAGCTGCCCCACGGCATGTGGATTCTTCCTGGACCAGGAGTCAAACCCACGTCCTCTGCATTGGCAGGTGGATTCTTAACCGCTGGACCACCAGGGAAGTCCAGTATAGTCAGTCTTAATTCTTTGTGGGTTCTGTATTTATCTCCTTGAATTTGCCAACTCCCTCAAATTTATTTGAAATCCTAAAATCAATACTTTCATTTGTGGAGTGGGGAGAAATGTGAGTGACATGACATGCATGTCCTCAGCTGAGGTTGCTATTTCAGCTCTCATACTGTCAAAAAGGCTTTAAATTTTTTTTCACCTTTTCATGATTTTTTTGGGGGGTGATTTCTCTCTTTAAAATACCCCCTGAGCATAGTGCAGCAGGTGCTGTCCCATAGTCCTGAGCAAGGAGGCTGCCACATGCCTTATGGAGAAAACATATGTGCGATTCCTTTATTCAGGCAGGAGTGATGGTGCTGTTGGCCATGAGTTGAACATTAATGAGTCAGCAATATAGACATTCAGTGACTTATTAAATTCTCTTTTTAAACAGAAATATTCATAAAACAAGATTATGTATGGATCAATAGATGAAAATGTTATCCAAGGCTCATAGGACCATAACCTTGTATTTCTTCTAGGAGCCATATCTGTGCTTGTGGTGACTTTATAGATTATAATGATGGTGAATAATGAGAACAGACGATATAAAAGAGTAGTTCCACCAAGTGGTGAGGAGTGTGAGGAAAATGAAGCAGGAGGAGGGGGGGAGAGGGGGGAGGGGAATGAAAATGTTATCCAAGGCTCATAGGACCATAACCTTGTATTTCTTCTAGGAGCCATATCTGTGCTTGTGGTGACTTTATAGATTATAATGATGGTGAATAATGAGAACAGACGATATAAAAGAGTAGTTCCACCAAGTGGTGAGGAGTGTGAGGAAAATGAAGCAGGAGGGGGGGGGGAGAGGGGGGAGGGGAGGGTGGAAGTGAGGATGGGTGCTCGGCGCTGTGGGAGCTTGGAGCCCAGGAGTCCTGGCGTCCGGTGTGCTTTGCCATCCACTCTGCCTTTGTGTTAGGCTGCTCAGAGCTGCTGTGTGATGCTGACGGTCACCGGGGTTCAGAACCACGGTTCCAAGGAGACTGCAGCATATGGTGTGAGAACTGTCAGTATCTCCCAGACATCCTAACCACAAGATCCTCTGGGAGCTGTTTTGTTGTAGTATTCTCCATGCAGATTTTCACCGTGTTGCTCACCAGGAAGGGCTTTTTTTTTTTTTTTTTCCAGTTTAAAATGCCCAACAGATGGTGGCAGTTGCTCTCTTTATTCTGGAGACTGGATGCATCCTAGCCACAATTTTAATTGTGCTTAACACTTAAAACAATATTGTAAAAGAATGTATAGCTGAGGGAAAAGAACATGGCGTTTGGAGTCGGAAGGACCTGGAACTTTCTAGATGGGTGGAACCTAGGGAAGGTCCCTGCTGCTCTGTGGGGCTCAGTTTCTCCATCTGAACAATTGCGCTGGTAATACATGTCACCTGCATGTCTGCGTGGATTAATTCAGATGCTCTATGTATGGCTGTCAAGAGAATGCAGTCTGTGGTTAGAGTTACCAGGGTTTGGAACTTAGCCTCAAGCAAGTGTTTTAATTTTCCAAAGCCTTAATTTCTTCACCAACCCCACAGGGTTGCCGTGAGAATGAAATGATGTTTCAGGATGAGAGAGTGAGGTGTACAAGAAGCTATGGCCATGATTGAAAGTGCTTTGTTGGTAATACTCTGATGATCCAGTGGTTAGGACTCCATGCTTTCTCTGCAGAGGGCACAAGTTCGATCCCTGGGTTGGGGAACTAAGATCCTGCAAGCCGTGGGGGTAGGGGGCAAAAATATGTAAATAAATTAATTAAAAAGAAGTACTATTAAAAATGCTTTGTTAAACATTCATTAGGATGGCAATAATGATATAATAATAATTTTAAAATAAGTAAATAATGAAACAAGAAAAAGTAAAAGGGATTGGCCAAGATTGGAAGAAATTAGACCCTCGGACATTGCTGGTGGGAATATAAAATGGTGCAGCCACTGTGGATAACAGTTTGGTGGTTTCTCAGAAGGTTAAACATAGAATTACCAGGTGACCCACAATTCTACTCCTAGGTGTATACCCCTAAAGAACTGAAAACAGTTGTTCAAATAAATACTTGTATAATATGTAAATTTTCACAGCAATGCTACTCGAGACAACCTAAAGATGGAAACAGCCCTCATATCCATCAGCTCATGAACAGATGAATAAGACGTTATCTACCCACAGAATGGAATATTTCATAAAAAAGGAATGAGATTCTGATATAGACTACAACATGAATGAAACTTGAAAACATGATGAAAAGTGGGAGAAGCCAGTCACAAAAGAGCACATATTGTTTGATTCCATTTTATGTGAAACATCCAGAAGAGGTAAATCCAGAAAGATAGAAAATGGATTAGTGGTTACCAGAGGCTGGGAGAATGGGGTGAGGTGAGGAGTGGCTTTTTAAAAGGTATGGGATAGTTTTTGGGGGGGGATTGATGGAGGGTTTTTGAAACTGATAGAGACAACATTGTAAAATGCCATTGAATTCTGCACTTTAAAAGTGGTTGATGTGAATTTTACTTCAATAAATGTTTTTTAAAAGGAGCTTTGTTAGAACAGAAAAGCTACCCTAAGGTTAGTGACCGAAAGTTAATCTATCTAGATCTCTGTGGATAATAAAATGACAAAAATCTCATAGAGCAAGACCTGGGAAGCATTACTGGGTCGGAGCCCAAGCTCCCTGCCATAACCCATCTCCCAGACGACCTGCCCAGACTTGGCTCAGTGCATTTTTGTGGTCCTCCTTGGGTTGTCCCGTGGGCAGAGACAGTGTCCAGCGGGACCCACAGTTGACCAGATGCCAAGCTCATTAATGCGGTCTTAAATTAAGATTCTTGCCAATGTTGAATTGCTTTGGCAACAGTGTGTTTTTCATTTGTCCTTATTTACTTGTCTTTGCAAGCACTCCAAACCAGAAACTTGAAAATCCGTCCTGGATTTCTGGTTTCACTCTTTCGGGCACAGTGGCTGTAATGAGTACAGTACTTGACTTTGGAAGGGTCACATGGCATTTGCCTCTAGTGCTGATCCAAAAAGACTGTGTAAAACAGTTCGGCCTTTCAAGGGCTTGCTGGCCAGCTGTCTTACTTCCTGAGGGCATTGAGAGGTTCCTAGAAAGACCTAGATGAAAAGGGGTACAGACCTGCATTGCAAACCCCACTGTACCACTTATTAACTGTGTGACCTTGGGTAGTTCACTCTCTCAGATAATCCTCCGTTTCCTCTACTGTAACATGGAAGCAATGGCAGAATTTTCTCCAAAGGGTCTTGTGAGGGTAATGTGATGTGGTACGTGTAAAATACTTGGAATACTCTCTCACACATAGTAAGTGCTCAGTATATAGTAAATCTTATTAGTGTCATAAATGTCATTGTTACTTTTTTTTTTTTTTTTGCTTTACCAATGGCTCCAGGGAAATGTTTTCAACCAGCATCTAAAAGTTCTGTTTCTTGTCACAAAGTTATAGGGATTAAACTACAAACTCTTTGTTTTTGTTCCACCAAGGGCTTCAGTCTATTCTCTTCAACCAGCATCTAAAAGTTCTGTTTCTTGCTGAAAAGTTATGAGGATTAAACTGACAAGCATTTTGAAATAGTTACAAAAGTTACAGGCAGGGGTGATTCTGAAATAGTAGCATATATGCATTCTGATGCTGGCTCTGAAACTCAGACAAGGACTAAGTCACACATTTGCCTGTTTATAAAATTTTAATGGAAAGGGACAAAAAAGGTAGACCCTTGCCTAGACTTTCTGAAATCACTTTCTCTCTTGAGAATGGCTTTTATTTCTTGTAGACGCTTATCGGAGAATTCAAAAGAAAAATCCCTGCACCTTGAAACGTCTTTAATCAGTCCTCAGACCTTTCATTTCTTAAAACCTATTCCCTTCTCCCCGCCCTTTCAAGACCTGAAATAAAATGATTTTCCAGAAACGGATGACAAGATGGCAAGGGCAACGATTAATAACCCCAGAGCACCTTGGTGCCACACCTTCCCTATTTAAAATGAAAAATTACACTCTTCCCTCAGACTTTATTAAAAAGAGGATCAAAAGAGAGAGGGGAAGGGTTGATGTCAGTACAGCCCATCAGTGAAACACTTCTGAAGCATCGGCAGAGAGAAGTCGACAGTTGAACAGCTGGCAATTTGGGTAATGGAATGAGGCTTTTTGCTTCTCCATCCCCAAACATTACATTTTACATGTAAGAGTGAAGGAGAAGAGAATTTAATGGAGAAGGAAATTTGGAAAGAGTGAAGCTTTTCCCCCTCTCTTTTATCTTTCAGAACTTTGAAACTTTAGGACAGAGATCCTTGGGGCCAACTTAGTACTTCCTTGAATCTCGTGGAGGCGTGTGTGTGCGCGTGTGCGTGCGTGTGTGTGCGTGCGTGCGTGCGCATGTGTGCGTGTGTGCGTGTGTGTGCGTGTGTGCGCGTGTGTGTGCGTGCATGTGTGTGTGTAGGAACTGTAGGCTGTGGGGGGGGCACTGGATCTCAGCTCAACTTCAGTTGCTACATGATCAAGGTAAAGACTGAAGGTGAAGTTTACTACCAGCTATGGCAACTGTAGCCCTGTCCCTCATCTAGAATTTATTTATAAAACAGCTCAATGACACCTCCGTCATAGGGCAGGTAAGACAAGCACTGAATCCCCGAACTGGGGATTAGTTGAGATAAACATTGATATAAACACTCAAGGAATTAGAAGAATCAAGAATGATTGCCTCTCTGACTGAGATGGAGAAGGATTGGGCAGGGGACTGCTGTTAGCAGCAAAAATGTTTTCATACCTTTTTGCTTTCAACCGTGTGATATATTTCTTTAATTAAAATACAACTTTTTTTTGTTTTTTGGTGTGCTGCAACAGCTTACAGGATCTTAGTTCTCCAACCAGGGCTTGAACCCAGGCCACCACAGTGAAAGCCACCAAGTCCTAACCACCTCCGAAGGCTAACTTCTGTTTTGTTGCTCCCCAGTCTGGATTCAGTAAACACCGTTGGCTCCCTGTTGAAAGCTCTGTTACTCTCCTAGATCTACTGTAACAGAACCACCACACACTAGACAGCTTAACACAGCAGGAGTGTACCCACCCTCTCACAGTTCCAGGGGACTCGAAGACGAGGACCAAGCTGTTGGTGGGGCCATGCCCCCTCCAAAGATGGTGGGGGAGAATCAGTCCCGCACCTCTCTCCCAGCTTCTGGTGGCATCTAAGTTCCAGTTCCAGTGGCTGCATCACGGCAGTGTCCGCCTCTGCCTTCACATGGCTTCCTCCTTTGTGTGTCCTTTCCTCTTCCAATGACACCAGTCATGGGGGTTAGGATGTGCCTTAATCCAGTGTTCCCTCATCTTGACTTGATCATATTTGCAGAGACCCTGTCTGCAAATAAGGTCACAGTCACTGGCCCTGGGGGTTAGAGTTTCAACATAGCTTTTGAGGGGATACAGTTTAACTGCAATAAGGACTCAGAGGCTTTTGTATCTTGGGTTTGCTTTCAGTAGGGGATGGCAACAGGCAAGATCAGGGGTATAGGCACTGAAGGCCAAGCATCTGTTTATTTTATCATCATTATTATTATTACTTGGCTGCACTGCGTGGCAACTGGAACTTCCCCGACCAGGGACTGAGCCCATGTTCCCTGCAGTGGAAGTGCGGAGTCTTAACCGCTGGACTGCCAGGGAAGTCCTGAAGGCCAGACACATTATATATATGCATATCAATCTCATTTAGTCCTCACCAGCATCATGTAAAAATAGGTGGTTTTACTCCCATTTTCATTAACATTTATGCAGCATTGGCTGTGTGCCAAAGATCATGCTGAATGTTCTACCTGTATGGTCTTATTTAATCCTCAAAATATCCAATGTTATCTCCATTTTGCAGACTAATAAACCAAGGCAGAGGAAAGGTAGGCACAAGTTAATCTCTACGCATCGTGTTGCAAAGTCCAGGGTATTCTGTGTATATAAAAAGTCCCATTTCCTTACTTGATGTTTACTTGGAACCAGTTCTTGTTCTTTGGGCTCAGAAAGCAAGTCTTCAATGTGTGAAGGCATCTCTTCTCTTTCTGGGGGAGTCAGTCACATAATGAGCTGTGCTCATTATGTCCCCTCCCTGCCCTGTAATTCAGGGCCATGGATGTCTGCTCTGAAGATTCAGGGATCAGATGGGAAAGGAGGCAAAAGGTGAAATGTCATGTCTTTCTTAAAAAAAAAATTATAAAATGATCCTGACACTCCTCGATAGACTTACAAGGTCTTAGAACCTCCCGACCAATTCTTTCAGGCTTGACAAGTAACTTCTTCTTGAGCAGTGCTCCCAAGATTTCCAGGGAGCCAGAGGAGGTGGCGGAATTCTGCTGCCTCCTGGGCATTGCCACCCAGGTGTCCTGCAGGAAGCCTGGACTTCGCTGGTCTCACCCTGAACTTACGCCATGTCCTTCATGTGCTTCTTGAGCTTCACTGCTCCGTGCGCACATCGCTCCGTGTGCCCCATTCCCTTCTGCATTTTCCATTGCTGTGCTGACCTGAGATGAGGGCTGGAATCAGGACGTCAGCCTTGGCTTAGTGTCATGCTCAGGGGCACAGACTCCAAGCCCAGCTGTCCTTCTCTCCAGCTGTATTGTCTTGAGTGAGTCATTTCAACACTCTGTGCCTTAGTTTCCCTGTCTACAAATTAGAGTGATTTCTGGCTACTTTGTAGGATTGTTGTGTGGCTATTAATTTGATACAAGTAAATCACTTGGAACAACAGTGTCAGGAAAATGGTAAGTTCTCAATCACTACAGCTATCTGTTTCTCCTCCTCTTACACTAGTCACCCCACCCATCTCCATCTCTGCTGCCACCTCTCCATTCCTGGTCCCCATCATCTCCCCTCCACAGCCTCAGCAGCCTCAGGCTGGGCTCCTGCGCTTGTCCTTGATTTGTCCGATCCTTTCTCCGTACTGTGGCCAGATAGCGCCTTTCCACAACACTCACCTGGTCGTGCCCCCTGTGCACAGCGGGTCCCACTGAGCAAGAATGGACGCTCACACAGCCCTGTAGCAGGGCCTCTGGGCCAGTGGTAATCACAGAGGGACAGGAGGAGTAGCCAGCGTGCACTTGGGGCCAGCACACTGGGCCCAGCAGGGCTCCCTGGCACATGGACCCACTCCCTTGCGCTGTGTGGTGTTTAAGCCATGGGATCAGAGAAGCACCAGCCCCTCCCCTGGTATGAACAAGCTGGGATATAACAATGATATGATGGCAAAAACTCTGGCCTCCAGCCCTAACCCATTTCTCAGCATTTGCCCACCGGGGGAGCCAGCCCTTCCCTTGGCATGAACAGGGGTTTGGGTCCAAGGCTTGTGGATATAACAATATGGCCAGGCAGGAACTTGGCTTCTGTATCATCATCACTTATGGTTTGGGGAGTGCCAGCCCCTCCTTGGGCATGACCGTGAGGCTGGGGTCGAGCTTACAGCTGCGTGGTGTGTTGGAGCAGAGCTTCTCCCTTGTCATTGCTGGGTTTGATGGCCTTGAGCCTTCGGCTGCCTCAGGTTTCCAGGAGCTCCACAGGACCCCCGTGCAGGGGATCAGCTTAGGAGAGTAAATCCCTGGATAGTCCCACTTTGCCCTTCTTTGCAGCCTCAGCTTGGATTTCTTCCTCCCTCGGAACATCTCCAGCCACACCAGACTGCCCGAAGTTCTCCAGACTTGTCCTGTTCTGCCATTATCTGGCTCTTAACCCTGCTGTTCCCTCTGCCTGCATCCTTCCTCCCACACTCTCCACCCCACTCCTTCCCAGGACCTTCTCTCTCATCCTCAAGGTCTGGGCATAGGTGCCCTCTCCTCCAGGATGCCTTTCCTCCTCGTTCCCCAGAGGTTTGGCTTCCTCCTCTCTGCTCTCACCTGTGCTTTCTCACCGGGGTCTTCCCTATTTCATATTGTGAGTACTTCTTTAATTGAGGTGAAAGTCACAGAACATTAACAATTAACCATTTAAAAGAGAATGGGGACTTCCCTGGAGGTCCAGTGGTTAAGATTCTGCACTCCCAATGCAGGGGGCCACGGGTTCAATCCCTGCTCAGGGTAGTAAGATCCTATATACCACATGGGGTGGCCTAAAAACAACAGTGAACGATTCTGCAGCATTCAGTGCATTCGCAATGGTGTGCAGCCATCATCACCTCTGTCAAGTTCCACAACATTTTCATCACCCCAAAAGGAAACTGTACCCATTAAGCAGTTGCTCCCCATCCCCTCCTCCCCCATAGCCCAGCCCCTGGCAACCACTTCTCTGACTTCTGTCTTTATGGGTTTGCCTATTCTGGAAATTTCATATAAATGGAATCATGGGCCATTCTGATCCCACTTGGCATCATGTTTTGGAGGTTCATCCAAATCATAGCATGTAACAGTACTTAATTCTTTTTGATGGTGGAATCATATTCCATTGTATGGACACGCCACATTTACCTTACCCATTTGGCAGTTGATGAGCATTTGAGCTGTTTTCACCGTTTGGCTGTTGCGACGAGCATTGATATGAATATTCACATACAAATGCTTAAGTGCTGCACTTAGTTCCTTTGGATCTGCACCTGGGAGTGTAGTGGTGCTTGTTTCGTCATTGATCTTCCCAGTGGACTGTGGGCTCCGTGAAGACAGAGGAAGACAAACACCCGACCCCAGGGCCCGGCCCAGCGAATTCCTGGGGAGCAGATGGGACGAGTCTCCAGCATCCAGAGTCGCTGTCTCACTCATCCTCACCCACCTGCCCATGTGTCTGCATCATCCCATGGTCCAGGCGCTACTGACAGCTCGACTCATCTTATCTCATTATTTCACTCCTTGATTCACGCTGATAATTTGTTCAGATGCCCACTCATCCTTTCCTGACTGAGGTATCCCCAGCACACTCTCGGTACCCAAGTCCAGCTTTCTTTCCTCCACGGCATTTATTATCACTGACATATTATAGACAACATATATATTATATATGACATCTTATAGACTATACTGTCACTTTTTTTGTTCATCCCATTCTCTTCTCTCTTTCTTTACTAAGAACGTGCACTTTGAAGACGGACTTTCAGCTCTTTTGATCATTGCTCTGTCCCGGTGCCTAGAACAGTGCCTGGTATATGAGAAGAGTTCAAATATTTGTGAAATATACTTGGATGAATGAATGAGTGTGTTTAATCCTCACTGCACCCTCCAAGGGAGCCATGAGCATTCTAGTTTCACAAACCCTGAAATAGAGGCTCAGGTAACAGGCCCAAGGTCACAGAGCTGATCAGCTGGATCTCTCTGAGTCACGGTCCCATCTTCTTTTCACTTCACTCAGGGGACCATGAGGTCAAGTGATAATGCCCAAAGTGCTTCCTGTGGCCTTGGAGTGCAGTATATGATTAAGATAACTTAAAAAATAGATTTGCTTTCCTAAACATGCTTTAATTAGGCCCATTTGGCAATATGTTTGTATTTCCTGAGCAAATACATCAGTCAGGAGTTTGCCGGGTGATGGAGAAGCTGATCCGGGCTTGAGTCTCTGTCTGTCCCCAGCTCTCAGAGCTGTTCGGCCTCTCTGAACCTTATACTTCCTAGAGGTACACGGAGTGCTGATATCACCCGGTGTGTGGCCAGCTCTCAGCACAGGTGCATAACTGTAAATGGGAGGTTGCAACATGTCCCCGTGGTGTGGGGAATGGCAATACAAGCAGCTAGCATTTCTGGAGTGCCTGCTGTGTGCCGGGTGCGGGGCTCAGCACACTGCGTGTGTTATTGCATCTGAGCCTTACACCATTCCCACGGGGCATGTCTGTTACTGTCCTGTCTCACTGCTGATAAAGTCAAGACTCAGAGAAGCCTGATGAGTGCCAGGGTCACGCAGCCAGGAAGTAGGTGAGCCAGAATTAAGGCCAAGTCACCTGACTAACAGAGCTGACTCTCTTGTCACGGGGCTATGTATATGTGCAAATATTTTGAGAATCGACACCATAATGATGGTGATATTGGTAGAATGTTCTGGCAAAGTCTCAGAGGAGGGAACAGGGTGACTCTTGCCAGAAAGAGCCCTGGCTCCAGCTCCTGCTCCCATTTCGCTCATTACAATGGTCCAGGGTCTTTGGTGAGTGCAGGTCCCACTCTTTCCCAGATGCCTGGTCCCCTCCTTGTTGGGGTGGCTGAAATCCTGGGTTTGAATCCCGGCTGCCAGTCCCCACCTCTGCTGTAGCCTTGGAAACATCATCTCTGCCCATACATTTCCTTATCTACAAAGTGGAGATCAAAATGGCCCTTTGAACACAGATTTATGAAAATTAAGTAAGATGAGGAGCAGTCTCAATATAACAAATGAAGAAAACAGATGACAAACCATTAAATAAGATCTTATGGCATTTCTTAAAAAAAAAAAAAGGCACAGCAAACCATCTGGCAGGCTCCACAGCCAAGCGTTAATAGGGATGACGGCTAGGCTGTAGAACAGCATTGCCTTTCTCCTTATCTGAATTTTCTAATTTTCCTATAATGAATATGTAATAACAAAATGAGTTGTTTTAATTAAAAGGGGGGCAGTGAGTCAGTGTTCGTGAAAGCACTTTATAAACTGTCAAAGGCCCTATGAATTAGCTCTCGTTATGGCCCTTATCGTAATTATTACTGTTACTGCTAGTCAGCCACGAGTTGGGATTTATTTCTGCCCCAAATCTCCTTCCTTAGCCTGTGCCAGGAGGGCCCACTCAACTGCCTTCTGCCAAGTCCCACCACGTGGTCCTCCATTGACACCTGCCGACTTCTCTGCACCTCTGCTGCCACCGCTCAACTGGAAGGCAGTGTCACCTCTTGCCTGGAGCGCTGTGATACCCTCTACCTGGGTTCTCTTTGTCCGTGCAGCATCCCCAGTGTCTTTGAGAAATGAACTTTCTTTTATTTTTTGGATTATTTAAAATTTTATCTATAATCATCACCTATCATCAATCTATCCATATCTATCAACCCATATATCATCTATTATCTATCTATCTATCATCTGTCTCTATCTATCTACATCTAAATATCTATCTCCCAGTTTTATTGAGAAATGTTTGACATACAGCATTGTCTATGTTTAATGTGTCCCACATAATAATTTGACCTACATCCATCAGGAAATGATGACCACAATAGATTTAGTGAATATCCATCATCTTCAATAGATACAAAAGAAAAGAAACAGAAAAAAAGTATTGTCTTTCCTTGTGATGAGAACTCTTAGGATTTATTCTCTCAATAACATTCATATGTAACAAATGAGAGTGTTAATTGTATCAGTCATGTTATAATGACATCCTGTAAGGACTTCCTTATCTTGTAACTGGAAGTCTGTACCTGTTGACCGCCTTCATTCAGTTCCCTTCCTCCCCAACCCCTGCCTCTGGGAATGACAGATCTGATCTCTTTTTCTCCGAGTTTGGTTGTCTTTTGAGTATAATTGACCTACAACACCATGTTAGTTCCTGGTATACAGTACAGTAATTCAAAATTTCTATATATTACAAAATGATCACCACGGTAAGTCTCGTTATAGTGTGGGGAATATAGTCAATAATAATATAATATCTTTGTACGGTGACAGATGGTAACTGGAGAAATGAACTTTTAGACCAAAACCCTCATTGGCTTTCCACTGAACTTGGTATAAAATCCACCCTGCACCTAGGCCCGTGGGTCTGGAAGTTTGCCCTCACCCCTCCCTGCAACCGCCCGAGCCACTTGCCCCGTTGTTACCATACATCACCTTCAAGAAGACACCGGAAAAGAGACTCAGAGAAGTACCTGGTTGACTTAGATGGTTTTGGATCCTGTAGTTTGGTATTGGTATTTGACTCTTATGCTTTTACATCTCTTTGCATAGATGGTGTATAGAAGGACTGCATTTTGTGGCCTGAGGGTCTGTACATGTAGACCAAATTTGTGTTTGTACTCTCAATACAGAAAATGAGTGAAAAATGTTAATACACTAGTGGATTATTTTTATTTTCTGACGTAGCTCGTATCAGGGCTGAAAACCTCAAGTTGTGTCCAGACAGTAGGATATTTTTATTATATTACTTTTTCAGTGCTCCATTTTTTTTTTCTAATAAACTGTTGTAAAACAAAACAAACAAACAAAAAATCCCCTTCCTACCACTATGCTGTTGTCCTTGCCATCCTCCTCCTCTCTCCTCACACCTGCAAGTTCTTTCCTTGGACACTTAGGTTGTGGGCTCCCCAGTCCTGGACAGTGGAGGGCAAGGCTGTTGAATGAGGCTTATGGTGAGAGGGTCAAGGAAGGGTTTCTTTCTTTTTGTTGGGGCCAAGTGGGTGTGGTTGAATGTATGTAAATTGTGCGTACAACTCATGGTGCATAAACTCACCCTGTAACCAGCAGGCAGAGTTCAGGGTGTAATGTGCTTCTATGGTAACCTGCAGATGGTGTAATTAACCAGCTTTCTCATAGCTCACCTGTCGTCTTTGCTTCTTTGTTCCAATTCAGGAGGCAACCTTTCCAAACAAGACTGGACCATCCAGTGGCCCACCACGGAGACGGGGAAGGAGAACAACCCTGTGTGCCCCCCGGAACCGACGCCGTGGATCCGCACCCACCTCTCCCAGAGCCCGAGGGTCCAGTCCAAGTGCGCCCCGCACTTCTGTCACGCCAGCCCCACCCTGGGGGCCCCCGTGTACACCCACGTGGACAGGCTCACCGTGGACGCCTACCCAGGCCTGTGCCCGCCCCCGCCGCTGGAGTCGGGGCACCGGTCCCTGCCGCCGTCGCCCCGGCAGCGGCACGCGGTCCGCACCCCGCCGCGCACCCCCAACATCGTCACCACCGTGACCCCGCCGGGCACGCCACCCATTAGGAGGAAGAACAAACTGAAGCCCCCGGGGACCCCGCCGCCCTCCTCCCGGAAGCTGATCCACCTGATCCCGGGTTTCACGGCCCTGCATCGGAGCAAGTCTCACGAATTCCAGCTGGGTCACCGCGTAGACGAGGCCCACACGCCCAAGTAGTGCATTTGGTGGGGCCCCCCGGGGTGGCTGAGCCTCCCAGTCTGGCCAAGCTACAGATCAGCTGTATTTCCCTCCTCCTGTTGAAGGAAAGGTGGATTTTCTTTAATGGCTGGGCTGGAAAATGAATAGAAAAGAACTTCCCAGAAATGACCTCTGTTTATACTATTCATGCTCTAAAGTCAGATTTGGAAAACTGTAGCCCAGGAGCCAATTCTGAATTCATTGCAGCACATCCAGGTTCATTCCCTTCTGTTCTGTCTGTGATTGCTTTCTTGCTGTGATGGGTGAGTTGAGTGTGGCCCACAGAGTTGAAATCTTTACCATCCCGCCCTTTTGGATGGAACACTTGCCAGTCCCTGCAGGGTCTGTCCTAGTGCTGCCCCTAGAAATAGGGTGCCAGCTGCACATGCGGCCTTCTGCCTTCCGGAAGTTGCCTTAAAAAAGAGTAAAAAGAAACAAGTGTTATTAGTTTCCAAAATACGTCATTTAACCCAGACTATCAAAACATGATCATTTCAGCACAGAATCAGTGTAAAATATTACTTTGGAAATATTTTATTTTCTTTTCTCTTTATTAAGTCTTTGAAATCTGGAGCGTATTTTGCACCTCCAGCTCATCTCAATTGGTACTGGCCATGTTCCACCTGTGTCTGGTGGCCTCTGTGCTGGGCAGTGCAGCTCTGATAGACCCAATGCGTAGGACTTGCTCTGAAAGTGGATATGTTGTCTACCTGGCTCTGGTTTGGAGGGGTCTTGCTGCCAGCACACAGTATCTGTGGCTAGTGCTGGCTAATGAGAGAAATGGGACAACTCTCTGCAGGGTCCCTCAGAGGCTGACTCTGACCTGGGTCCCTTGTAGGCTTTGAGGTTCTCTGTATATTAGAAATGGAAGAAATGCTAAACAGGATGGCAAAAGTGGATAGCATGTTTTAAATATTTACATTTAACAAAATTGCATCTGAGGCATAGAAGATAAAGTGGTTATGTATAATCTTGTTAGGAGATATGGGAAGGAGTCTAATTTGGGGATTGTTGTTTATGAGAGGTGTGGATCTTGGTTCTGGGAGCTCTGATGTTGGGGAGCACTGGGGAATGTTTCACTGTGTTTCCATCTCAACAGTTCAGTGGTTGTTAAATGAGCTCGCATTACCATGTGTCCTGTGATAAAAGTTTTAAAATGCGCATCTTAGAATTGATGGAATGGGGTAGGTTCTAGGCTCTGGGCTAGTTGGCAGGGGTGAAATGGAAAGGAAGAAGAAACATAGCCTTTGGTCCTGTGAAGATCGACATTAATCAAATAACCATACGTAGGTGTTATACTCTTGCGTTCAGTAATTACAAACAGCATTACAGGCCATCAGGAGAAAGTGTAGGAAGCTATCAGAGCTTATAACCTGGACCTGATTGAGTTTGCACTGGCAGGGAGTTGAGTGGCGGGGGAGTCAGGGAGGGGCACTGGGGAGGCTTCCAAAGGACTGTTTGGACTGAAGACTAATTGGGGATTAAGATGGTGGAAGGGGTGAGAGGTGTTCCAGGAAGGGAGTGTGAGTGTGACCCTCTAGAGAACTCAACTAGAAGGCCTCTGTGGCTAAGGGAGCAGACAGGTGAAGCAAGAAGAGACTCATAGCTTGGGCAGGTGGCAGCACTGTTCACAACAGCCAAAACGCGGAAACAACCCAACTGTCCATAGGCAGGTGAAGGGATGAACCCAGTGTGGTCCATACAACAAAATATTATCCAGCCATAAAGAGGGACAAAATTCTGACACCTGCTACAACAAGGATGAACCTTGAAAATGTTATGCTAAGTTAAATAAGCCAAGCATGGAAGGACAGCTGTGGTATGATTCTACTGATGTGAGGTGCCTAGAACAGGCCAATTCACACACAGAGAAAGGAGGACAGAGGCTGTCAGGGACTGAAGGAGAAAGATGAGGAGGTTGTGTTTACTGGGGACAGAGTTTCAGTTTGACATCAACCCACATTGTTACAATGATGACAAAAAAAATGTTAGGCAGGAAAGCCGGGCATGGGCACACTTTTTGTGAAGGGCCGGGTAATGAATACTTTCAGCTTCGCAGTCCAGCTGTTCTGCGGCATCCCTGACGCTGTAGCGAAAGCAGCCACAGTCAGTAGCTGAGTAGGTGGACATGGTGATGTCCCAGGAAACTTTGCTTATAAAACTAGGTGCCTGGCTGCATTTGGCTAACCCTAACCCTATGGCAACCCACTCCAGTACTCTTGCCTGGAAAATCCCATGGATGGAGGAGCCTGGTGGGCTGCAGTCCATGGGGTTGCTAAGAGTCAGACATGACTGAGCGACTTCCCTTTCACTTTTCACTTTCATGCACTGGAGAAGGAAATGGCAACCCACTCCAGTGTTCTTGCCTGGAGAATCCCAGGGATGGGGGAGCCTGGTGGGCTGCCGTCTATGGGGTTGCACAGAGTCAGACATGACTGAAGTGACTTAGCAGTAGCAGTAGCAGTGGTATGCCCTAACAGAAGCCCAGTTGTAAACAGTGAGGGATTCTCCCTCCTGAGGCCTGAAAGGGAAGCCCTTAAAGTGATTTAAGTGGAAGACAGGATTGCATCTGATTTTAGGAAGGTCAGCAAGCTTCTGTGTGAGGTCTGGATTGGAAACACTCTGTTTCACTAGACCTATCTGGGACATCAGAGACCGAGGCAGAGGGCCGATGCTTTTCTAATTGAGGATCGGCTTGATTTTTATGGTTTCGTGAGATCCTGAGGGACTGAGTGCTGCTGAGACCTCAGGGTGAGGGTGTGGGAGGGTTTCAGGGATGCAGGCTACCACTGTGGAAGATGGGAGAGGCATTTCCGGTTTGCAGGCCATAATCTGTGGTTCTGTGTCCACAGATTATGCATCTTCCATATCCCTCCCTGTGTTGACCACAGAGCAGGGTGCAATTTAACCAGGAGAGCCTGGCTGGACAGACACACCATCTTCTAATCTATGAGGTGGGGGCAAAGTGAGAGAGGCTGCCCTTTGCCTGTTTGTTTTTTCCCAGCATTATTGAGATGTAATTGACAAATAACACTGTAAGTTCAGGTGTGCCGTGTAATGACTTATTACACACACATGTTGGGAAACGATTACCACAATAAGGTTATTTAACACATCCATCACCTCGCATAATTACCTTTTGTGTGTGTGTGGTGAGAGCAGTTAAGATTTGCTCTCTTAGCAACTTACAAGTATTAACAATACATATTGTTAAACAGTCAACACAGGTACACTAGATTCCCTAGTACCTATTCTTAATACCTGGAAGTTGGTTCTGTTTGACCAGCGTCTCCCCATTTCTCTCACCCCCTTGCTCTTGGCAACCACCATTCTACTGTGTCTATGAATTCAGTGGTTTTAGATTCCCCATGTAACTGAAACCATAGTATTTGTCTTTCTCTGACTTATTTCCTTTATAGCCTAATGCTGTCACGGTCAACCCACGTTGTTGCAAATATCAGGATGTTTTCTTTTCTGTGGTTGAATAATATTCTGTTGTGTGTATTATATATATGTATATATGCCATGTTTTCTTTATCTGTTCGTCCACTGGTGTGCACGTAGGTTGCTTCCATGTCTTGGCTATTGTGAATAATGCTTCAGTGAACATGGAGGTGCAGATATCTCTTTGAGGCGATAATTTCATCTTCTTTAGATATATACCCAAAAAGGGGATTGCAGGCTTGTATGATAGTTCTGTTTTTAAGTTTTTGAGGAATCTCCGTACTGTTTTCCATGGTGGCTGCACTGTTTACATTCTTATCAACAGTGCCTAAGGGTTCCCTTTGCTCCACCTCCGCACCCACACTTGGCATCACTTGTCTTTCTCATGGTAGCCATTCTAACAGGTGTGGAGTGATGATATCTCATTGTGGTTTTGCATTTCTTTGATGACTAGTGATACTGAACCCTTTTTCATGTAAATGTTGGCCTTTTGTAAATTTGTAAATCTTTTTTGAAAAAATGTCTACTCAGGTATTTTGCCCATGTGTTAATTGGATCTCTCTCTCTTTTTTTTTTTTTGCTATTGAGTTGTAGGAGTTCCTTATGTGTTTTGGATATTAACCCTTACCAGACATATGATTTGTAAGCATTTTCTCCCATGCTGTAGATTGTCTTTTCATTATTGTTTCTTTTGCTTCTGAGTCTGATATAGTTCCACTTACTTTTCCTTTTGTTTCTTGTGGTTTTGGTGTCATACTCAAAAAATCATTGCCAAGACCAGTATTAAGGAGCTTATATTTTTGGTCTATTTTTTAAATTGAAGTATAGTTGCTGTACAACATTGTATGTTACAGGTCTATAAATAAAGATTCACAATTTTTAAAAGTTATGCTCCATTTATAGTTATTAGAAAATATTGGCTATGTTCCCCATGTCGTGCAACACATCCTTGTAGTTTATTTATACCTAATAGTTTCTACCTCTTCACCCCCTACCCCTCTATTGTCCCTCCCTCCTTCCCTCTCCTCAGTGGTAACCACTAATTTGTTTTCTATGTCTGTGAGTCTGCTTCTTTTTTGTTATAGTCACTAGTTTGCTTGTTTGTTTATTTTACATTCTGCATATAAGTGATATCATGCAGTGTTATTTTTGTCTGACTTATTTCACTTTAGCATAATGCCTTCCAAGTTCATCCGTGTTGCTAATGGCAACATTTTGTTCTTTTTTATGGCAGAGTAGCATTCCCTTGTGTACATATGCCACATCTTCTTCATCCTTTCATTTGTTGATGGACACTTAGGTTGCTTCCATATCTTGAAAGTTGTAAATAATGTTTCTATCAACACTGGGGTGTATGTATCTTTTTGAATTAGTGTTTTTTATTATTTTGGATATATACCCAGGAGTGGGCTTCCCTGGTAGCTCAGTTGGTAAAGAATCTTCCTGCAGTGCCGTAGACCCAGGGTCAATCTCTGGGTTGGGAAGATTCCCTGGAGAAGGGAATGGCTACCCACTCCAGTTTTGCCTGGAGAGTCCCATGGACAAAGGAGCCTGGTGGGCTACAATCCATGGGGTCACAAAGAGTCCGACACAATTGAGCAACTAACACACACACACCAGGAATGGAATTGCTGAGTCGCATGTAGTTATCTTTTTAGTTTTTTGAGAATCCTTTATACCGTTTTCTTTAGTGGTTGTTCCAATTTACATTCCCACCAACACTGTACGGGGTTCACTTTTCTCAAGGAGCTTATTTTAATGGGCTGTGACCAGTGTTAAGTATATGAAATAGACTATCCCAGACTCAATTATGTTGGAATGCACTGCCTTTAGTGAGGCTAAGTTTTAGTATTGCTTTGTGAAACTTGTGTCTGGTATACAGTCATCCCTCGGTATCTATAGAGGATGGGTTCTGGGACCTGTCGAGGAAGTCCCAGAGTTGGCCCTTCATTTCCATGGTTCCAACCACAGTTTATGTGTGATTTATTGAAAAAAAGTGTGTAAGTGGCCCATGCCGTTCAAACCCCTATTGTTCAAGGGTCAACTATATACAGATTTTTTCTTTCTCTGGGGGTTCTTCTTGCTCTGGACAGCTTTGGTTTGGGGATAAACCCCACCAGGGAGCAGGTGAGAAGGTTTGAGAAGGTGGCCTTTCATCCTATGGAATGTGACCAGAGGCACGTCCAGAATCGCTCAGCTCATTCTGGTTTCAGTTAGTCTGTTTAGTATCTGATTTCTTCTCTCCTTCTGTCTGATAGCCCTGCTGGTGATGGTTCTTTGCCGCCAACTTGGCAGTTTTCAGCCTGTTTTTATTTCCTCTCAGTGGGATGTGGGGTTTCAGAATGTCTTTCTCAACTTTTTAGAGGTCTTTCTAAACAGAACTGAATCTTTCAAAACCATCATTTCCTATGCATTTTTCAGCACCAACACCCTGCGAGGTTGTGGGTTCGAGGAAGGCTGTGTTTGAGACCATTTATCCTGGGCACTCTCAGGCATACTCACAGTGGTGCTTAGCAGAGATCTGTTGGGGTTCAGTCTTGTCCCCAGTAGCATCTCATGGGCATTTGTAGGAAAAGCATGGCAAGAAAGCAAGAATATATTTGCAGTAGTCCGTCTCTCATCACTGGAAGCCTTGCGGCCCAGGTATATTGGGCTGGATCACAGCGTTATGATCAGTCTTGGCCAAAACCATTTCTCCTGCTTTATATGCATTCTCAAAGATGTTCTTATGTACTCTTGCCTGGAAAATCCCATGGACGGAGGAGCCGCATAGAGGCTACAGTCCATGGGGTCACAAAGAGTCAGACACGACTGAGTGACGACACATTTCCTTTTTTCTTTTCTTTTGCATTTGAGTTTATGAGTGTGATTTTACTCCTACGACATCACTAAAACACACACACATACACAGAAGGGGGGAAACTATTTTTTTCCTCTGGTAAAGTAATACCTGATTATTGTGGAAATTGAGACAACACAGGAAATATGATGAAGACAGTGGAAAGTATATGCTATTCCTTTTGTTTTACACATGCACACACACACAACATGCATTCTCGCAGGGGTGGAGTCACTCCCAGTGGGGCACAGATTTACTTTTAGGAGAGTGAGGTGGGAAAATAAAATCCTTGATATAATCATTTGCAAATCTCCATAGAGCAATATACATATAGATACTCAGTATATCTGTGGTACTCAAGTTTCCTTGGGAGTTGGGGGTGATTAGAAAAACCATCTATATAGTTTCTTTAGGAGTCATTGAAAAAAAGTCTGGGAAATGCTGACATAGATCTGTGGAGATAATCCTGTAGATAGAGTTAGGCATAAACATTGAGGGTTGTTAAGTCTCCCCAGTGTTCTTAGTGGTCTTTCTTTCTTCTTTCTCCATCAGCCTTCGTGGTCACATTTACGTAGGTAAACTGGCACTGGTTCCTTACAGTCAGCCATGTGAAAAGTTAAAAGTTAATCCAACCTCGAAGACTCTGGTTGTCTTGGCCTTCAGTACATGGATTCCATGGTCATAGTATCGGAAGAGAGAAAAACCTAACAGTTCTTAAGAGTGTGATGAGTTGTCTGTCTTTAATCCCCCCATTTGTCCCCCCACCACATAAGTGACTTGCTTTCTCTTGTCAGGGCATCTGAAAGGGTAAACTGGATTTCTGTAAACTGAATCAGCTTTTAAATGCAAGGAGTAGCTCAGTATTAAAAAAGAATTCTATTGTAACCCTCTCCCCCTTTTGGCAAATTCCTTTTTAAAGGTAATTTCCAATTATAATTTTGTTTTAATTACACAGTTAATTCCCAAGTACAGCTTCATTTAGAAAGTAAAAGCAATATAAAATGTAAACCATCTAAGGTCAGAGTCCCCTTCCCCTTGCCATAGAGAAAACCTAGAGCTTCTTTCGGAGAAGGCAATGGCACCCCACTCCAGTACTCTTGCCTGGAAAATCCCATGGACGGAGGAGCCTGGTGGGCTGCAGTCCATGGGGTCGCTGAAAGTTGGACACGACTCAGTGACTTCACTTTCATTTTTCACTTTCATGCATTGGAGAAGGAAATGGCAACCCACTCCAGTGTTCTTGCCTGGAGAATCCCAGGGACGGCGGAGCCTGGTGGGCTGCCATCTGTGGGGTTGCACAGAGTCGGACATGACTAAAGTGACTTAGCAGCAGCAGCAGCAGAGCTTCTCTCAATAAGAGTCCTTGTATAAATATGTTGTGTTTGTATGCATCTGTAATGTCTCTGCTTCCCTCTCTTCATAACTGGAACCACACTGTATGGCTTTTCCAATGTGACTTGCCTTAATTAGTCCTGCATAAATATAAACATCCTGCTTATGACTTTCTCACACCTTATCTCTTTTAGAAATTCTTTTGTCTCCCCAAAGCTCATCTAGAACATTGTTCCTATCTCTGCTTTCAACCCTCTGTATCATTTCTGTATGAGCACAATTCCCCTCTGCCCTTCTGGGACAGAGTATGAAAGCCTCAGGTGACTTGGGAGCAAGGAGAACAGGCTGGATGAAACCCACACTCAGTCCTCATTCTGACCCTCCATTCCAGTGAGTTCGCATTTCTATATCTGAGATCTATGCCATTTGTAGTTCGTATGAGAACAGACTCTTCTTGACATATTCCTTATGTATATAAGACTTCAAGGGGGCTCTCTTCATTTATTTTAGAAAACTAATTATGGGCAAGCACTTAGACTGTGACACACACCTACAGATCATTGTGCTAATTAATACAACACTCACTAATATATTTATAAGGGCAAGAGTGAGTGATTAGTTTATATACCATAGCATATTCATTAAAATAGGAAGGCTTCTGCTAGGCTCATGCATGGGATTCTTTTAGGTCTAACTAAGCATTCAGACACACAAGATTAATACTAATCACACTTGGCATCCGACTGATGCCGGGCAGCCTCAGGCCTCTCTTCCATGGGTCCCTGGGGGCTGCTCTTCCTTGCTTTCATCTCCAAGCAGCAGTTCAAGTGCAAGGTGGTGAGATACACACTAAGCAGGTGTGGGAACCATCCTGGCTTAGGGCCCAAGAACTCGGGTAGAAACTCCATCAGTATAGCTGCTTGCGTCTCCACGGGGGACGTGCCCAGCTAGCTCAGTCATGCTGCTCCAGGATCCCCGAAGGCTGTGGATTCCTCATCAGGCATTTCAGGTTCATACTGAAAACTCCCAGTCTGTATGCAGTTTATCCATCAGAGTCCAGGTCTGCCACTAGCAACAGGGTCTATTGACAGAGTCGACATTCCCCCTTGAGATTCAAAGGATTAGGGCTAGAAAGTCAACCAAAGGTCACATTCCCATCTGCAGAAGATGAAAAGATTGAGTTCACCCTTCACCTACAGCTTCTCTTGAAAAATCCTGTCATTTTTAAATGCCTTTGATTTGCAGTGAATTTCTTATTTTGAATCAGTGAAGTCTTTAGTAAGGTCTTTTATAATTCATATAATAATATAGAACATGTATACATTATATACGGTCCCATCACTTCATGGTAAATAGATGGGGAAACAGTGGCTGACTTTATTTTTTGGGGCTCCAAAATCACTGCAGATGGTGATTGCAGCTGTGAAATTAAAAGACGCTTACTCCTTGGAAGGAAAGTTATGACCAACATAGACAGCATATTAAAAAGCAGAGACATTACTTTGTCAGCAAAGGTCCATCTAGTCAAGGCTATGGTTTTTCCAGTAGTCATGTAAGGATAGCTAGCTCAGTCATGCTGCTCCAGGATCCCCGAAGGCTGTGGATTCCTCATCAGGCATTTCAGGTTCATACTGAAAACTCCCAGTCTGTATGCAGTTTATCCATCAGAGTCCAGGTCTGCCACTAGCAACAGGGTCTATTGACAGAGTCGACATTCCCCCTTGAGATTCAAAGGATTAGGGCTAGAAAGTCAACCAAAGGTCACATTCCCATCTGCAGAAGATGAAAAGATTGAGTTCACCCTTCACCTACAGCTTCTCTTGAAAAATCCTGTCATTTTTAAATGCCTTTGATTTGCAGTGAATTTCTTATTTTGAATCAGTGAAGTCTTTAGTAAGGTCTTTTATAATTCATATAATAATATAGAACATGTATACATTATATACGGTCCCATCACTTCATGGTAAATAGATGGGGAAACAGTGGCTGACTTTATTTTTTGGGGCTCCAAAATCACTGCAGATGGTGATTGCAGCTGTGAAATTAAAAGACGCTTACTCCTTGGAAGGAAAGTTATGACCAACATAGACAGCATATTAAAAAGCAGAGACATTACTTTGTCAGCAAAGGTCCATCTAGTCAAGGCTATGGTTTTTCCAGTAGTCATGTAAGGATGTGAGAGTTGGACTATAAAGAAAGCTGAGTGCTGAAGAATTGATGCTTTTGAACTGTGGTGTTGGAGAAGACTCTTGAGAGTCCTTTGGACTACAAGGAGGTCCAACCAGTTCATCCTAAAGGAAATCAGTCCTGGGTGTTCATTGGAAGGACTGATGTTGAAGCTGAAACTCCAATACTTTGGCCACCTGATGCAAAGAGCTGACTTGTCGAAAAGACCCTGATGCTGGGAAAGATTGAGGGCAGGAGGAGAAGGGGACGACAGAGGATGAGATGGTTGGATGGCATCACTGACTCAATGGACATGAGTTTGGGTAAACTCCAGGAGTTGGCAATGGACAGGGAGGCCTGGCATGCTGTGGTTCATGGGGTCACAAAAAGTTGGACACGACTGAGCGACTGAACTGAACTGAACTGATACATTATATATAACATTATTATAATTATTTGCCATAAATATATGCTTATTAGTTTTTTTTTGTTAAATATTATCATTACTTTACATAGGAAAGTTATGTTCACAGCTGAGACTTCCCATTCATCCTTGACCCATGCCCTCTGGTCTAGATGCCAGGCCCTCTTCCCTAAGGCTGGAACAAGAGTAGGCTCTTACTCTCATGGATACCTTTCCTTTCCCTCAAGCTGCTGAACCTTTCAGTCCTGTGATAACTCCAGTGAAAGTCATTTAGAATGATTTTGGCTTTCCAGATATTAATAAGACTATCTCTCTCTGTTTGCCCCAGAGGCTTATAGACACACCACAATGAATTATCATTGCTACACTCCCATTGACATAGCAACTTAGAAATTCCGCAGTGAAAACTCAGCTAGACAATGTGCTGATTGTGTTATGACATCTTGTGGTGGTGTGTGCTGTGGGTTGGGGAGCAGGTATTTTGTTTGAGGTGCCTTGTACAGGGAATAACTACATTTATTATAGGTGAGATTTGTTTTATGTAGAGTCATTCTGCTTCCCCAGCCCTGCCTCTGTCTCTTGTCTCAACTTCTTAAAAAGAAATTGAGGGTTTCCTCAGATCTCTCATAACAACTCCACCTGGGGTAGCTCCCAGTTTTAGAAGGAGCCTGGGGCAGCCCCAGGGCTTCCCAGGTGGCACTAGTGGTAGAGAACCCTCCTGCCAATGCAGTAGACGTGGGTTCAATCCCTGGGTCGGGAAGATTCCCTGGAGGAGGGCATGACAACCCACTCCAGTATTCTTTTCTGGAGAAATCCCCTGGACAGAGGAGCCTGGTGAGCTATAGTCCATAGGCTTGCCCAGAATTGGACACAACTGAAGCGACTTAGCATGTATGCATGGGACAGCCCCAGTGTTGCTGCTGACTAGCTTGTGACTGTCAGCAAGTCTCATAGGAGCTACTGCTTCCAGTGAAAGGAAGATATGTGTGCCCACATCTCAGGGCAGTTGAGGCCCTGCCCATCCCCCACCCCCCACCCCGGGTTGCATGTTGCTTGCAGCTTTGGTGGACAGACTCTGTGCATACCTCTCACACTTGTGTCTCTGCCTGGGGGCCTTTTGGGGCCAGTGGGCATATCTTGGTTGAATGCAGGGCAGCCCACGCCCCCAGGAGCAAGCTTCAATCAACAGGGGTGAGAGTGCGTGCATAAATTTGTCCTCAGTGAGGCCATTCTGATATGTTCTTTTGGAGGGTTCTCGGAGGGGCCATGCCCAAGTTGCCCGTGGTGGTACAGACCCATCATAACACATTTTCTGTAAGCTTCCTTCCTTCCCTGCCTCACCTCTCCACTTCGTCATGTTTCCAGGGGCCACTTCCCAAGTGTCCTACTTGTATTCCAGACTGCTCAGGGTCTGATTTTGGGAGAAATGGAACTAAAACAAGACTAAAGGTAATCATTTATGTAATCACGTTAAGCTCTACACAGAGCTGTATGGACACATTTCTACTTAAGAGATTTGCCGATTGGATGATTGTTGTAATAATGCAAATTATAGCTGTCACATACTGTATATCGTATAGCTTGCTGTTTGCTGGCACTTTATGTGGTGTATTTTATTTAATCCTCAAACATTCCACTTTACAGGCAAGGAAATTGGCTTTAAGAGAGAATGTGCTGCCTCCAAACCCATTCAGACTAGTTAAGTACAGAATTGTGGGGTTCCTTCTAACCCAAAGTCCATGGTGCCACTGAGGGATGGGGTGAGTAGGGGCCATGGGCCCTGGAGTCAAAGGACCTGGTTAACATTCTGACTTTACCACTTGTTGGCTGTGTGACCCTGGTGAGTTGATTACCCTCTGTCAGCCTTGATTTTTTCATCTATATAATGAGATTCATATGGTTCCTAGTTCATAGCATTGTTAGAACAGTGCCCGACCCACAGCAAGGGCTAAATAAGTGCTCCTCATTGTCACTATTTAAAAAAAAAATATCAGAATCCATGATAATAACCTTGGTTATTTGTAGGTTTCCTGCAGGGGAATAATCCATTAATAATACTGTGAGGCATAGTAAAGAGGATCTCATAGGATCCCTGCTGCTTTTAAGGAGCTTCAGTTCTAGTTTGAGACAACCAGCATATCGTTAAGGCCTAATCTTAATAATGTAAGGCAGCTCAAACACAGAAATAGATTTGGAAGTAGAGACAAAACTTAACTAACTTGTCACTCCTAGCCCCGGGCTCCAGGTGCTTCTGCACAGGGTGGCTGTGAGTGGCCACATTTCCATGGCTCTCCTCCGTTCCTTCCCTTCTTGCGAGCTGAGTTAGAAAACTTCTGTTAGATCTTGGGCCTTCCATAAGCCAAGCTCTAGGCTGGAACCACAAAGTTCATATCAGGCTTTAACTGGGGCATGGCTTTCCTTTCCTCCCATGTTGTGGGACATATAATGTGACTGATAGTCTTAAGAGTCTACCAGCCTACCGTCTGTAACCCAGTTACAGGTGGGGTAGGTCCTGTTACCCAGAATGGATGGATGCATGGGAAAAGCATCACTGTAAATTCAAGGAGGTAGAGAACTGACAGTTACTAAATACATATATGGAGGGCCCGACACGCCGTGTGTGTGTGTGTGTGTGTGTGTGTGTACGTACGCACGTGCTTAGTCATTCAGTCGTGTCCAACTCTTTGCGAACCCGTGGACTATAGCCCAACAGGCTTCTCTGTCCATGGCATTCTGCATCAAGAGTATTGGAGTGGGTAGCCATTCTCTTCTCCAGGGAATCTTCCCGACCCAGGGATTGAACCCGAGTCTCTTGCATTTACTTCCCCCCAGGGAAGCCTGACACTCCACATGTGGTAGGGTATTACTTCTCATTGTAAACGGGAGAGGTCGTCGTCTTTATCCCCATTTTACAGATTAGAAAACTGAGGTTCAGGGAGGCTGACTAGTGTAGTGCAGCTTTGTACACAGCAGAGGCAGGATGGGAACCCAGCCTGACACCAGAGCTCTTGTTACTGTGCCATGCTGGATGTGGCTTACACTGAGCAGATGGTGTAGAAACCAAAGATTATAGGAATCATATGCACTAGGGAGCATGTGGCGTGCTTGATGGCTTGGGACAGTCAGCACCTACAGATGGGGATGTTTGGTAATAAAGTGAGGGGGCCAGAGGGTTCAAGCAATGCTCTTGGCACTTCCCAAGAGCATCTTGATTTGTAACCTAATGGCCAGGTTGAAAGCATCCAGGCAGTAAAGAAACTTCTGCTCCCCTGAGTCCCCCTGAATCAAAAGGACTCTACCATGCTTCTGAAATCCTTACTGTTTTAGAGCCAGCTTGTCCATCAGTGACAGAAAAGTAGTAAGCCTCAAGGCTAAGTGTACAGGCAATAGAGCCAAACAGACTTGGGTTCACATTCCAGTCATGCGACCTCCTGGCCAGATTTCCCTGGAAGGATAACTTGTCTGAGCATTCATTTTCTCTTTTGCAAAATAGGGGCAGTTATAGTATTTAGAGTACAGAGTTATTGGTGCAGATTCAGTGTTATGGGTATATTGTAGGGGATGCACTCGCAGAATACACCCACACACCTCACTGTGTGTGTAGACTTGCACTGTAGTCAGCCTGGAGGCGAGGGAGGAGCCCTGTGCTCCTTTTGTCCTCCTTGCCATTTGTAATCCAGTTCTTCTCATCTCTGGTCTGCCCTTTACCCCTCTGAGAAGTTCGTTGTGGCCTGTGATCCAAAAACAGATTCTTCCACAGCAAGTGACAGAGCTGGAGGGTGACCCCTATCCTCAGTGAAGATGAGGTGTCCTGCTTCCTCAGCTTCTTCAGCAGAGGCTGGTGGTGATGAGGCGCTCTGCCGAGAGCCTGAGCGGTGTACTGAGACTTTGTTATTAGGATTTCTGTGTGTTTATGGGGGACACATGGTGATTGGCTAATTGCATTGTGTGGGAGAGACAAGTCCTTGACCTTGACCTGGAGAGGCTGGAGGTTCAGATTCTCCTGGAGGGGAGGGGTTTACTTCCCTTTGAGAGTTCACAGAGGTGATTGAGCAAATGTCATGGCCCCAGGCACGACTCCCAGATTAGCCAAACTTTGTAGAAGTGAAGTAGGATATTTATCAACTGCATTCTAATCACAGATTCTGGCTCAGTTATCTGGTATGTGGGTTTCCTTATGATGTAACTATTCTTGCAGGGAGTGGATGGCTTTGGTTCAGTGGAGACGGACTCACTGATGAGCATTCTTTTACTCCTGTCTAGATTTTAAAGATTGACAGGGTTGGTTGTGCTTTCAAATACTTGGGAGGGAAAAGTCTCTTTAAAGGTCCCTTAAAGTCTGTTTAAAAAATGTTTTTGAAATTATTTCAGGCTTGTAGAAAATTTGACAGATTACTACAGAGAATTCCTTCCTAATTCCCTTCACCCAGATCCCAAACATTAATATTTTATCACATTTGCTTTCTCCTTTTATACACCCATTTATCCATCTGCCTGTCCATCCAACCATCCATCCATCCATCCATCCATATTTCTTTCTGAACCATTTCAGAATACGTGGCAGACAAATACTCCTTTGGTCCTACCTAAAATCAAGAGCATTCTCTTAAATAATTCCTATATAATTCCCCAAATCAGAAAATTAACACTGATGAAGTACTTTTATCTAATCTCAGACTTTATCCAAATTTCAGTTGTCTTCATAATGCTCTTAATAGCAAAAGAAAAATCCAAATCAGGCATTGAATCCAGTTATCATGACCCCTTAATTCAGTTCAGTTAGTTCAGTCACTCAGTTGTGTCCAACTCTTTGCGACCCCACGAATCGCAGCACGCCAGGCCTCCCTGTCCGTCACCAACTCCCGGAGTTCACTCAGACTCGCGTCCATCGAGTCAGTGATGCCATNAAAAAAAAAAAAATTGAAACCTCAGCCCTGCTGCTGCTGCTGCTGCTGAGTTGCTTCAGTCGTGTCCGACTCTGTGTGACCCCAGAGACGGCAGCCCATCAGGCTCCATCGTCCCTGGGATTCTCCAGGCAAGAACACTGGAGTGGGTTGCCATTTCCTTCTCCAATGAATGAAAGTGGAAAGTGAAATTGAAAGTGAAGGCGCTCAGTCATGTCCGACTCTTAGCGACCCCATGGACTGCAGCCTGCCAGGCTCCTCCATCCATGGGATTTTCCAGGCAAGAGTGCTGGAGTGGGTTGCCATTGCCTTCTCCACCTCAGCCCTAGGTCAGCCTAATTAATACAGAGCTCTCTCAAGGGTACAGTTGTCAACGGGCAGTTGTAGTACAAGAGGAAGCTGTCCAAATAATTAAGTTTCCCTTGACATCACTGTTACTTGAGAGATCACCCTGAGTGGCATGGGAATGTGGCTAACACACTGACTTTGATGAACTTGAGAAGTGTGACGGTAGACTTGTCTTGCCAAACTCTTTGGCTTCTGGAATTCTGTCCCCAGAGCAGGAGGGATGTGTCACTTGGGAGAAAGAACCAGTATTGATTCCAGAAGTCAGACCATGAAAATCAGAATTTGGAAAGGATGGAGCAAGTTAGGTCACAGTCAGGAGCCAGGGAGGCAGGGAAAAAATGCCTTGGGGATTTAGAGACAGAGTCAGAAAACCTCATTACAGAAGAGTTTACATCTATATAGATGTTTCCCAGGCACTTTCCTATCCATTATCTCATTTGAGCTACACCACAACCCATGTGTTTGGCAGGTCAGAAATATTCATTTGTTGCATAAAGAAACCAAGACCTGTTGAGTTAATTGACTGGGCCAACATCAGAGAGCTAATTAGTAGGAAGTTTGGGAATAGAATTGAGGAGGTCTAAACCAGTGCTACTTAATAGACATATAATTTTAAAAACTTTAGTAGCCACATTTTAAAAAAAAGTTAAAAAAAATCACCCAGTGAACAGATGAAATTGATTTAAATAATTTATTTCATTTTGCCCTGTAAATCTCAAATACCATTTCACCATAAAGAAAGCTGAGCACAGAAGAATTGATGCTTTTGAACTGTGGTATTGGAGAAGACTCTTGAGAGTCCCTTGGACTGCAAGGAGGTCCAGCCAGTCCATCCTAAAGGTGATCAGTCCTGGGTGTTCATTGGAAGGACTGATGTTGAAGCTGAAACTCCAATACTTTGGCCACCTGATGCGAAGAGCTGACTCATTGGGAAAGACCCTGATGCTGGGAAAGATTGAGGGCAGGAGGAGAAGGGGACGACAGAGGATGAGATGGTTGGATGGCATCACTGACTCAATGGACATGGGTTTGGGTGGACTCCGGGAGTTGGTAATGGACACGGAGGCCTGGTGTGCTGTAGTTCATGGGGTCGTAAAGAGTCGGACATGACTGAGCAACTGAACTGAACTGAACTGAATGGATACAGTCAGTTTAAGAACTTGAGATATTTTACATTATTATTTTTTTCCATATGAAGTCTCCTAAACCTGGTGTGTGTTGTATACTTATAGCTCATCTCAACTCAGGCTACCCATATTTTAGTTGCTCACTAGCCACATGTGACCGGCGGTCACCGTACTGGATGGCACAGTCTAAGCTGTACTTGCTATAATGGGTGGAGGTCATACTTTGGCATCAACTTTTCTGGGTTTATCAACTTACCAATTCAGTTCAATACCTATTTGTTGAGCATCTATTATGTGCCAGATGCTGAGAATATAATGGCAAATGAGAAAGACTTGATCCCCACCTCTGTGGAATTGATGTGCTAATAAGGGAGGTTGACACAAAACCTCCCTTTCTTTAAAATGAAATAATAAAGGTCTTTTAAAGTGTACCCAGTGCTATGAGAGAAACACACATGGTGCTGAGATGGAGAACGATAGGGCTGTCAGGAAGGCCTCTCTGTATCAGAAGCTGAGATCAGAAGGATCACGGAAGTAGCTGGGCAAAGAGCTGGTGCTGTGGGGATGGAGGAGGGTGTTGTAGGCGGAAGAGAATAGAGGCCCTGAACAATATTCAAAGGTCCTGTGCAAGGAAAGCACTCACACGTTCCAGGAGCTTTCTGACAACCCGTGTGCGCAGAGCTACCTGGAGAAGGAGTTGGCGGAAACCCATTTGTCTTGATATCCAAAGGTTCTGACGTATGGTAGGTTGTCAATGAATGTTCATTGCATGGCTAGATGGATGGATGGATACATTAATGAGCTGGTGGATGGACAGCTGGATAAATGAATGGGTGGATGGGTGGTTGGCTGGATGGGTGGATAAGTTAATGAATGGATGGATAGCCGGATAAATGAATGAATAGATAGACAGCTGGATGGACAGAAGAGTGCACGCCGTATGTATCGTCTATAGCTGCCTTTCTGCCAAAAAGGCAGTTGAATAATTGGAACAGAGATCCTACAGACTACAAAGCCTAAAATATTTACTATCTTGCTCTTTACGGAAAAAAGTTTGATGATCCCTAAGTTATAAAATGGGATCGACAATAATACTGACTTCTTTGAACAATTGTGATTTAATGAGAGGAGGCTGTCCCTTGCCTGCCCCAGTGACTAGGCTTAGTTTACCCTCAAGGATGTGGATTTTCTCCTTTGCATCCCCTCCCCCATTCTTCTCTGAACTCTCTGTTCGTCCTTCCATGGACGGCTCAAGTTCCAAGGCAGGTGAAATGGGAAATTGACTTCTCTGTCTGGATCGGAGGTTCCTCCTGAATGTGGCGTTTCATTTGCTTGAGGGGGTAAGGGTAGGATGGGGTGGTCTGTAGCTCATAGACCCTGCTGCTGTCACCCCGTGCTACATAGCATGTGGGCTGTCTTAGGGATTTCATTACGTTAATTACAGCCTTGCTTCATTTCAAGGGAGCCCAGACTCTTACTGCTCTCGGTAGAGAGAAACTTTGACTGCACCCCTTAATGAGAAAGTTGTGCTTCTCTCGCCACCGTGAAATTGTGAGCGTGAGCATGAATTTAGATGAGAATTTATGTATCCAGGGGCAACGCAGAGGCAAGAATTCCCCACATACCTGCTTACTACCAGACGAGTTTTGTCCCAGGCATTGGGAAAAAATATAGGAGCACCGGGTAGAATTTCTAGATTCCTAGGGTGAAAGCCAGGGGGCTGTGGGAGTGATTGCCCATGGCCTCCACATAATACAGAGCTTCTCAGCCCCGACACTGTGGACATTTGGGGCAAGGTAATTAAGGGGCTTTCCTGTACATCGGAGGGAGGTTAATAGCTTCCCTGGCCTCCAGTTAGGACCCTGTCTCCCCCCAAGTTGTGACAACCAAAGACATCTCCTGACATTACCTAATGTCCCCTGGAGGACAGCTCTGTCCCTGGTTGAGAAGCAGTGGTACAGAGGAAACCATCAGCTGTGGACACCTGTGTGAGTTAAGAGACAACTGCTCCAGGTTCGGGGCTTAGAGGTCAGACCAACTGGCTTCCAGTCCCTGCTAGCTGTGTGACCCTGGGCATGCCACTTAACCTCTTGGAGCATAACTCCTGCTTGAAAGGTCATTGTAGAGATGCTGTGGGATGGTTTCAGTGAAGTGCTGGGCACCAGGGAGTGCCTCTGTGAATGTGGATTTCTTTCCATGCTTCCTGCCCCCCAACTGCTGCTGCCCCCTTGTTCTCCCTTCTCCCCAGATCCTGGGAGTCTTTTCCCCTCTGAGCTGATCCGTAAGGGCAGATGGGTGCAGGCTTCATTCCAGGTTTTCCCCTGTTCTTCTCTTGCCTTTCTTCAATGAGATCCAGCATAGGAGAGCACCTGTGGGGGTGAAGAAAAAGTTGCATTTGATTACTTAAAGTTCTCTTCAAAGAATGGCGCGGTTTTCTAATTTGCAGCTGCATGAAGAGTTCCACCTGCGGCTCCAAATAGAATAATAGATCAGTGAGATTCGAACCTTAAATCCGATCATCCTCCTGGAACAGTGACAGGCATCTGGATGAATATTTAACGAGCCTAGCTTTGATAACGAAAAGCTGCTGCTTCGCTCGATCCTGCCCTTAAATCAGAAAAGAAAATTCTTCTTCTTCATTCCAGCCTCTTAGATGAATGAGGAAAGGATAAAGTAAAATAGTGGGGAATAATTTGCCCTTCCCAGCCCCCAAACATCACAAGTAACACCATGCCGCACAACTCATTTAATTCTGACTTCAGAGCAATGAGTTGCTGGCATCCAGGGTGCCCAAGGAGTCGAGATTGAGTCAGCCTCCGGGAGTAATTTGTGTTTTTGCTGCATCCCCTGGGGAGCAGCCCCATTTCACCTCTCCCTCTAGAAGCCCTTTTGCTGGTATTTGCTCATCAGGGCTTACAGAAAACAGGTGGGAAGAGAGGGCAAGGATATGGTTGTGGAGGCTGGACCAGCTTTCCTTTGCTTATCCTCCCCTGTCCTCTCATCCCTCCCTCTCACTGTCCCTGACCATCCCTCCCTTCCCCCTATTTTAAATGATAAAGGTAAGCTGTGCTTCTGTAATAGACAGATGACACACAAGTACATAGAGTAAAACAGTGATGAGTCCCCCTTTCCTCTAGCCCCAATTTTACTCCCCAGATGACTGCTTTTAATCCTTTGCTGTGCATGGTTTGGGGGAATAATAGCCAACATGCCAAAAAATCTGTATTAGTCAGGGTTCCCAGAGAAACAGACCAAGAGGGTGTGTGTGTATAACTCTATCTCTAGATTGTCTTTGTCTCTGTCATTTCTATCAATATTATCTCTATCAGTATCATTTATATCTATATCAATACCATCTATATCTATATCGATATATGTATCTATATCAATATCATATATATCTATTCAGTTCAGTTCAGTTCAGTCACTCAGTCGTGTCCGACTCTTTGCGACCCCATGAATCGCAGCACGCCAGGCTCCCTGTCCATCACCAACTCCTGGAGTTCACCCAAACTCATGTCCATCAAGTCGGTGATATCTGTAGCACCTATATTTATATCTATTCAGAATTTGAGGGATTGACTCATGGGACTGTTGAGGCTGGAAAGTCCAAAATCTGCAAGGCAGACTAGCAATTCCAGAGTTGAAGCTGCAGCCTTGAGTGCAGAGGCAGCGAGGTGACAGAATTCTTTCCCACATGTCAGGTGCTATGTTAAGCCCTTTAATGGCATCGTATTTGCTCCTAGAGATACATGGGGTAACAGGCAAATTTGGCATTGGAGTCATAATGAAGCAGGGCAAAGGCTAACAGAGTTTTGCTAAGAGAATGCACTGGTCCTAGCAAACACCCTCTTCCAACAACACAAGAGAAGACTCTACACACAGATATCACCAGATGGTCAATACTGAAATCAGATTGATTATATCTTTGCAGCCAAAGATGGAGAAGCTCTATAGAGTCAGCAAAAACAAGACCAGGAGCAGACCGTGGTGCAGATCATGAACTCCTTATTGTCAAATTCAGACTTAAATAGAAGAAAGTGGGAAAAACCACTAGACAACTCAGGTATGACCTAAATATAATCCCTTATGAGATTATACAGTGGAAGTGACAAATAGATTCAAGGGATTAGATCTGATAGATAGATGGACAGAGGTTTGTGACATTGTACAGAAGGCAGTGATCAAGACCATTCCCAAGAAAAAGAAATGCAAAAAGGCAAAATGGTTGTTTGAGGAGGCCTTACAAATAGCTGAGAAAAGAAGAGAAGCTAAAGGCAAAGAAGAAAAGGAAAGATATACCCATTTGAATGCAGAGTTCCAAAGAATAGCAAGGAGAGATAAGGAAGCCTTCCTTAGTGATCAGTGCAAATAGTGGAAAACAACAGAACGAGAAAGACTAGAGATCTCTTCAAGAAAATTAGAGATACCAAGGGAACATTTCATGCAAAGATGGACACAATAAAGGAAAGAAATGGTATGGACCCAACAGAAGCAAAGATAATAAGAAGAGGTGGCAAGAATACACAGAAAAACTATACAAAGAAGATCTTAATGACCCAGATAACCGTGATGGTGTGATCACTCACCTAGAGCCAGATATCCTGGAATGTGAAGTCAAGTGGGCCTTAGAAAGCATCACTACGAACAAAGCTAGTGGAGGTGGTAGAATTCCAGTTGAGCTATTTCAAATCCTGAAAGATGATGCTGTGAAATTGCTGCACTCAATATGCCAGCAAATCTGGAAAATTCAGCAGTGGCCACAGGACTGGAAAAGTTCAGTTTTCATTCCAATCCCAAAGAAAGGCAATGCCAAAGAATGTTCAAACTACTGTACAATTGTACTCATCTTGCATGCTATCAAAGTAATGCTAAAAATCTTCCAAGCCAGGCTTCAACAGAACATGAACCAACTTCCAGATGTTCAAGCTGGATTTAGCAAAGCCAGAGGAACCAAAGATCAAATTGCCGACATCCGCTGGATCATGGAAAAAGCAAGAGAGTTCCAGAAAAACATCTACTTCTGGTTTATTGACTACGCCAAAGCCTTTGACTGTGTGGATCACAACAAACTGTGGAAAATTCAGAGATGGAAATACTAGATCACCTTACTTGCCTCCTGAGAAGTCTGTATTCAGATCAGGAAGCAACAGTTAGAACTGGACATAGAACAACAGGCTCCAAATAGGAAAAGGAGTATGTCAAGGCTGTATATTGTCACTCTGTTTATTTGACTTATATGCAGAGTACATCATGTGAAATGCCAGGCTGGATGAAGCACAAGCCGGAATCAAGATTGCCGGGAGAAAAATCAATAACCTCAGATATGCAGATGACACCATCCTTATGGCAGAAATTGAAGAAGAACTAAAAAGCCTCTTGATGAAAGTGAAAGAGGAGAGTGAAAAAGTTGGCTTAAAGTTCAATATTCAGAAAATGAAGATCATGGCATCTGGTCCCATCACTTCATGGCGAGTAGATGGGGAACAATGGAAACAGTGAGAGACTTTTTTGAAGGGGGGCTCCAGAATCATTGCAGATGATGACTGTAGGTGACTGCATGAAATTAAAAGATGCTTGCTCCTTGGAAGAAAAGCCATGACCACCCTAGACAGCATATTCAAAAGCAGAGACATTACTTTGCCAACAAAGGTCCATCTAGCGAAAGCTATGGTTTTTCCAGTAGTCATGTATGGATGTGAGAGTTGGACTATAAAGAAAGCTGAGCACTGAAGAATTGATGCTTTTGGACGGTGGTGTTGGAGAAGACTCTTGAGAGTCCCTTGGACTGCAAGGAGATCCAACCAGTCAATGGTAAAGGAAATCAGTCCTGAATATTCTTTGGGAGGACTGATGCTGAAGCTGAAGCTCCAATACTTTGGTCACCTGATGCGAAGAACTGACTCATTTGAAAAGACCCTAATACTGGGAAAGATTGAAGGCAGGAGGAGAAGGGGATGACATAGGATGAGATGGTTGGATGGCATCACCAACTCAATGGACGTGAGTTTGAGCAAGCTCCAGGAGTTGGTGATGGACAGGGAAGCCTGGTGTGCTGCAGTCCATGGGGTTGCAAAGAGTTGGGCTTGACTGAGCAACTGAACTCTTTGCTCCTGTAAGTGACCTAGGAGGTAGGGATGAAGCTCAGTACCCCATCTTACAGGTAGAAGGAGTGAAGCCCAGTCACGAGAGTATTCCTGTGACTGGTCAGGGAAGAAAGCCCCTCCGGCCAGTGATGTTTCTGAGGTTCTCCACTGCGGGTTCCCTGACTTGTCCCTAGTAGTCCCTGCCTTCTTGGAACTTAGAGGCAGCAATAGTCTTTAAACAGACAATTGCACAGAGAGTTATACACATGATAAAATTGTGTTAAGGAATAGGAAGGGAAATAATGGTCATGATGAAGGATGAAGCCAGGAGGATCTGACTTAGATGGGACAGATGGAAGAAGCATCTCTGATTAAGTGACATTCAAGACAATCTCTAAAGGAAATGTTAGACATTAAGTGTTAGTTGCTCAGTCTTGTCCAACTCTTTGTGACCCCTGGACTGTAGTCCACCAGGCTCGTCTGTCCATGGAATTCTCTAGGCCAGAATACTGGAGTGGGTTGCATGCCCTCCAGGGGATCTTCCCAACTGAGGGATTGAACCCATGTCTTCTGCGTTGGAGGTGGATTTTTTACTGTCTGAGCTACCAGGGAAGGCCAAGAATAATGGAGTGGTTAGCCTATCCCTTCTCCAGGGGATCTTCCCAACCTAGGAATCTAACCAGCGTCTCCTGCATTGCAGCTAGATTTTTTTTTTTACCAGCTGAGCTACCAGGGAAAGCCCAGCATAATGGTACTTACCATTTATTCTTCCCTAATATGTATTAGGCCCTGAGTAAAAAGCTTTTTTGTAGCTCCTTTAATTCTTACAAGCCCAGATAAGATTATTCTTAGGGTATAAAGAAATGGAGATTCTCAAAGGTTAAGTGACATGTTCAAAGTCCCACTCCCTCAGCCTGCAGGGACAGACTCAAATTTGCACCCAGAACTCCAAAGCTTTTAAATCCCACAATGCACTTGTTTCTGTCTACCCTTTGTTCCAGTATCAGGTTCCTTCTGCCTCAGCATCTAAGGCCACTGGAGGTTCAGGGAGGTATGAGCATCCCCAGCTCCCCTATAATCCACCCCAGGAACCAGCTTTCTGCCCAGCCCTGATATGGACATTTTTTTCATAGGGCACTCAAATGTTCTATTATTTTCATTTCCCCCCCAGTGCTCAGAAACTCTCTCATTTCCTTGTGCTTCCCCCCGCCCCCATTTCCTTGTTAAATAAAAGATGAGAAGCAGATAATGAAATCCAGATGCCCTCAAGGCCTGCGATGTCACCTGCCAATTTTTCTGTTGGTCATTTTTTTTTTTTTATTCTTTAAACAAACAGCAGCGATGGTTTGATGGTTCGGAGCAAGAGGCCATATTCAAATGGCATCATTACCTGTCGGGCCTCGCTATATTTTATTCACGCATTTCTCTCCTTGGATTCAGGGCTCCAATTCAATATTCCGATTGCCTTGCAGACAATTTTCAAATATGTCTCAAATGCCAAAGGTCCTGTCCAGATCCACCCCCTTGAGGGCTGAGAGCCGTCTCACTCTGTGATCTTCTTTCTGAGGATAAGAACGATGTGGAACTAGACTCTTTGTGATCAAGTGTATTTAGTACCTGTCTCTCCCATGGGCTGGTGGTTCTCAATCTGGATGGTTCTGCTCCTCAGGGGACTTCAGGCAGTGCCTGGGTCCATTCTGGCACTGCTGGCATCTGACAGGTACAGCCCAGTGATGCTGCTTGATATCCTGCAGTGCATGGGACAGCTCCTCTCATCAAAGAATTTTTGTTGTTTAGTTGCTAAGTCATGTCTGACTCTTTTTTGCAGCCCCCATGGACTGTATGTAGCCTGCCTGCCTAATGTAGATGTACAGGCCAAGTGCTTTAAGAAGCAGGAATATGACCTTATTTGGAAATAAGATTTTTGCAGATGTAATTAAGGAACTCAAGATGAGATCATCATAGATTTAGGACAGGCCCTAAATCCAATGCCTAGTATCTTTTAAGAAAAAGGAGAGGGAGATTTGAGACCCAGACACACAGAGGAGAAGGTCTTATGAAGATGAGGTGCCTGTCCATGGGATTTTTCCAGGCATGAATACTGGGGTGGGTTGCCATTCCCCTCTCGAGGGGATCTTACCAACTCAGGGATCGAACCTTCATCTCTTAAGTCTCCTGCATTGGCATACGGGTTCTTTACCACTAAGCCACCTGGGATCCCCAACAAAGAATTACCTGACCCCAAAAGTATCGAAGCTGAGCGATCCCGAATCAGACCTTGACTCCCAAGGGAAGCTGTTGTCTTCAGCACTGTGTCCCCAGGCTGGTTCTGGGCACTCAGCAGAGACTCAGTACATGTTGGTTGAAGAAATGATCTCATTTGGCCACTCTTAGCTGAAGGCTTGGGAAATGGCCCACCTACATGCCCCACCTTCCTGGTCCACTCCAGCAACCCCCAAATCTGTTTCTTCACTTGTTCCTTTCCTCATGCCCTTCCTTACTTCATCTCCTGACTAATTCCTGTTTACTCTTTAACATTCAGTTCAGGGGTCACCTCCTCCAGGAGGCCTTCTTTGACTCCCTCAGGCTATGCTGTCTTCTGAGCCCCATCACACTCTCCTCTCACCCAGTCACAGTGCTCATCACTATGTGAAGTCCACTAAGTTGTGAATAAGTCCGGCCCCTTCCCTCCCAAATGTCTCCTCTGTATTGTGACCTACCACCTACTTCCCCTGACTTTCTGTTCCTGCTGACCACCACCCCCTGGTCCCCTCTACGGGCAAAAAATCATATTGAGGTTAAGAACTGACGTTTTTGGATTTGCAAGCTGTATGAGTCTCCCAGGGCTGCTGTAACCAATGACCACAAAGTTCATGGCTTAGATAACAGACAGTTATTCTCTCACCAATTTGGAGACCAGAGATCTGCAATCAAGATGACCTCAGTGTTGATTCCTTCTGGGGTTCATGCCTCTCTCCTAGCTTTTGGTGGAGGTTGCTGGCAATCCTTAATGTTCCTTGGTTTATAAACTTATTACTCGAATCTTTACCTCGTCTTCATAAGACCTTCTCCTGTGTCTGGGTCTCAAATCTCCCTCTCCTTTTTCTTAAAAGACACTAGGCATTGGATTTAGGGCCTGTCCTAAATCTATGATGATCTCATCTTGAGTTCCTTAATTACATCTGCAAAAATCTTATTTCCAAATAAGGTCATATTCCTGCTTCTTAAAGCACTTGGCCTGTACATCTACGTTAGCAGTTGTTCCTCACTCCTTCCCACCCCAGCCCCTAACAACCACTAACCTATTTCTGTGTCTGTAGATTTGCCTGTTCTAGGCATTCCGTATAGATGGACTCATATACTCTGTGGCCTTTTGTGCCTGGCTTCTTTCACTTAGTGTGATGTTTTCAAGGCTCTGCTGCTGCTGCTGCTGCTGCTGCTGCTGCTGCTAAGTTGCTTCAGTCGTGTGTGACCCCATAGACGGCAGCCCACCAGGCTCCCCCGTCCCTGGGATTCTCCAGGAAGAACACTGGAGGGAGTTGCCATTTCCTTCTCCAATGCATGGAAATGAAAAGTGAAAGTGAAGTCACTTAGTCATGTCTGACTCTTAGCGACCCCATGGACTGTGGCCAACCAGGCTCCTCCGTCCATGGGATTTTCCAGGCAAGAGTGCTTGAGGGAGTGCCATCGCCTTCTCCTAGCATGTGTCAATACTTCATTCCTTTTTATGGTTGGATACTATTCCACTATATGGATGGACCACATTTTGTTTATACCCTCTTCAGTTGAGGAACATGTGGGTTAATTGACTTTTTGGCAATTATGAATAACGCTGCTGTGAACATTTATGTAAAAGTTTTTGTATGGACATACATTTCCATTTCTATTTTAACACTCCTATTTGTGATAGTATATATTTTATCTTTATAGCCATTTTACAGCCACGTTGATCAGCTCATTTTTGGGGAAATATCATATTTGTTCATTTTGGGGGGAAACAAAATCATATTTGTTCATGTTTAACCTACATACCATAAAATACATCCATTTTAAATACAATGAATGCATTTTTAGTAAATTTACAGAATTGTGCAACCTTCACAATATTCTAGTTTTAGATTGCATGCATCAGACCAAAAAAATTTCTTATATCTGCTGGCAGTTAATTCCTGCTCCTACCCCAGATCTGGGCAACTGTCAACTGTCTGCTTTCTCCACATTATATGTCTCCACATATGTGACTCAGCCATGTTAAAATCTGTTTTGCAAGCAGAATGGCTACTGCTTAGAGAAGATGCTATGCTTTCTGAATGTCTATCCATGGTGGAAAATGTGGATTGGGGACAGATGACTTGAGCAGGTGATTTTGCCTCAGTTTCCCTAGATGTGAAATGGGATTGATTACTATAGCATTGGAAGTTGTAACCAGTGAATATATTCAAAATACTCAGCTTGATGATCTTTGTGTGGGAGGCGCTCAGCAAATTTTTGGCATCCTGGTTACCTCCTCACCTTCTCCTAACAGCTCTGTGAGGTGGGTGTCACAGCCCCATTTTACAGATGAATATACTGAGACTCAGAGCAGTAGATGGAGGTGCTGGGAATGAATTCCAAAATCAGTGGCTTTCAGAGTCTGGGCCCTCTCACTTCACTGGCTTCTCAGATTTTTGCAACAAGAAGAGTTCCCAAAGAGGAAGAGAATCCCCCACCCCAACCTTGCCTGGCGAGTTTTGAGTGCTTTGTTACGGCCCCATCTCTCAGGAACCAATTAGGGCCGAGAGTACTTAGCTATAAATGTGGTTTCTGGGTAAGGATGGTAATAAGGCAGATGGGACCTGTCATATGCAGCTGCTTGCCATCAAGCTAAGGCCAACCTCGAGGCTGGGACTGTAGGATCTGAAGATATCAGGATGAGGACTGGGTTAGGCGCCTCTGCTCAGTGTCCCCTGGAGCCCTGTCAGGGAACCTGCCATCATGCATGGAAGAGCTAGGAAAGGGTGTCCCTGAGCCACGTTGCCCTGTGTCCTGTGTCCCCGATTCCAGACTCCTAATGGCTTCTCGACAAACAGGGGGCCCTGTTACATAATCCAGAGAGTGTGGGAGCAAATGGACAAAGCTGACGTTTCTTAATTCAGGTTGTGGAGCTGCACATGTATGCATCTCCCACTCTGGGAACATCCTTTGCCTAACCCCATCTGGTTGTAGCTTTCTTCCCTGGCCCCCTTCACCAGGCTATGTGCTCCTGATCCTCTCTGAGAGGACCACCCTTCCACAGCACTTTCTGTAGTTTCAATGAAGCCATGCTTTATGGAATGAGCTCTGAGTCCCTTGGAGGCAGCGCTTGGCTAGTCTCGTCCACATCACGCCCCCAGCATTTAGTCCAGCATCCCACACAGTCTAGGCCCTTTGTGGCGCAGGTGATGAATAAAAGGCCAGACATCAAGCTCTTGAGACCTTGCCCTACTCTTTAAATGTAGAGTTAGTAGCTTCTAATGGAAATCATCTCAGCTCTAGATCCTTTTCCATTGCGTCTTGAGTGTGGTATATTACAGAGGTCAGCACACTCTTTGTAAAGGGATAGATAGGAGATACTTTAGGCTCCCTGGGCCTTATGGCCTCCATTGCAACTAAATGCATTTACCATGTGCAAGCAGTCAGAGATGATGTCAGTGAGCAGACTTGGCTGAGTCGCAATAAAATTTATTTACAGAAACAGGTGGTGGGCCAGATTTGGCCAGAGGGCCACAGTTTGTTGACCTTGGGTGTGGAGGGCCATAGGCAAAAGATTGGAAGATCTGGCATTGTGAAACCTGGGCCCAGAAGAGAAAGGTGGTCCAGATCATGTCTTTGAATTTGGAAGGGGATTGTTTTCAGGGTGTGTGTGTGTGTGTGTGTGTGTGTGTGTGTGTTTAGCTCATCAGATCCTATGCAGTGATTTCCATTGGAGGGGTCAGAACAAGTGAAGTGGACCCAACTTTAAAAAAATCTTTGGCTGGAGATAAAGAGTTCTATGGAAGTCTTGGCTTAGAGAGTGTTTGTCTCAGTCAAGGTTGTAAACGATGTAAGGAGCAGAAGTCTCTCCTTTTTAAGAACATTCACAGTTTTACACACACAGTGAGATTGGTTGGAATGGTAAGGGTGCCCCAGGGAGGCTGAAGTCGGGAACCCAGGGGCTACTGCCCCGCTGCTCCTCTGTACAACCCCTGTTCCTCTGCAGGTCAACCTTCCTGACTCTGCACATTCTGAGTGGCAGCCTCAATCCCAAGTTCACGTGCCCTCATAGCGCAGCATCCGCAGCTAGCCAACCATATGCACTAAGTCCAGTGCCAAAAATTCCAGGAGAGAGACTCTGATTGGCCCTTCCTAGGTCCGGAGCCCTCTCTCACCGAGTCACCTGTTGCTGAGACGGGGGTGCGGGGACACAAAATGCAATACTAGCTGAAGCGGGTAGCAGTCTTCACAGCGGGAGATGTGGGTATCTTGAAAGATGTCTGCTAAGAGTAGGTGCTAGGGTGCTCTTCCTGGTGATTTTCAGGATGAGAAAGAGCATGAGCAGTGAGCGGATTGAACAGTGACCCCCTCCCCCCAATCACATCCATCTGGAACTACAGGATGTGACCTCATTAGGAAGAAGAGTCTGCAGATAAGAATCAAGTTAAGGTGAGGTCATTCGGATTAGGGCGCACCCTAAATCCAGTGACTGGTGTCCTTATCAGTAGAGGAGTGGGACGCTTGGAGACACAGAGTCCCATGGAAGAGAAGGCCACGGGAAGACAGAGACAGAACTGGAGTGAGTGGTTACACACCAAGAAGTGCCAAGGTATGCTGAGAGCCCTCAGAAGCTGGGTGGAGGGTTCTTCCCGGGAGCCTTCAGAGGGAGCGTGGCCCTGCCAGCACCCTGACTGTGAACTGCCGGCCTCCAGAAAACAGATTTCTGTTGTTTCAAGCCTCCCAGCTTGCAGGAGTTGGTAACAGCAGCCCGAGGAAATGCATACTCAGAATAGCTGTCTTGCTCAGATAGTAGCTGACGTGGTAGTGATGTAGGAGCACCAGGGCCTTCCACACACATCTCATGTGATCTTTACAACAGCCCCACCAGAGAGGCGTCATTATCATTCCCATCCTTCAGATGTAAAGCGTGGGGCTGGGGTTTAGACCCAGGCATCTGATACGGAGCCCATGTTCTTTGACACCTCTGCCTCTTGGCATTCCAGGGGCCTGATTCAGTGGTCTTCCTTCTCTCCCCAGCCTTCTGAGTCTCCAGGGTTGCCTTCATTGCTCGGTTATTGAAGCAACACAGAAGTAAGCTCCAAGGTCAGTGTCAGCTGGGTTCTTCCGGCTTCGCCCAATACCAATTTGCCCATCCACACCGGAAACAGGCGTTTCCCCTTGTCCACTTAGCTGGGGATGGTGGTGTGTGGGTTTACAGTCCTTGGAGGGCGAGACACGTGTCTGTCACTGGAAATGATGGATGTGAAGGATCTTTTGGGGCAGCTGCAGCTCAGGAACTGAGCTGAGTGGCGAGCCCAGGTTCATTACCAAGGCATGAACAGGAGCATCTTCACCTGTGAATACAGAATGTCCTTCTCAAATTCAGATAATCCTGAAGATACAGGGCTTCTGTTGGAACCTCACAGAAAGCAGTGCACGGATCAAATAATACCCCCAAGTGAGACTCAGCTTTTACCCAGAAATCGCCTGAATGCCTTCTATTTATGCTGATACATCCCAGTTGTGGGCATGTCCTCTTTTGCCCTCCCCCCTCCCCACCAACCGTTTCTTTGCATAATGAAGAGACTAGCTGATTCCATTGCTTCTTCCTTACACTGAGCGGAGAGAGGGTAATTTCGGTGCTCCGAGTCCAGACCCCGGTGCGGTTGGAGTGCCCAGCATGCAGTTGGGAGGACTGACACTCCAGCAGGGCAGGTCTGGAAGAGGCTGATATTTATTGGGTCTGCTTGCGTTAATTTCCTTTGGCCTCTAATCCTACTCTCGGGGAAGATTGCTGGGTAGCTGTGAGTGTTTGATAAATTCAGCCTAGCCTAGGACACACGAGTGGTTTTTCAGCAGGAGGTGGAATTGCCTTTTAAGAACTTCAGGGAGCAATTTCTTTGCCGTTATTTTTGTTGTTGTTGTTGTTGTTGCGGCCAAAGGGATCAGTGTCGTGAAGTGTAGACACGCTTTCCCCTTTCCAGCTCCTAGACTTCATGACTGCAAAACGGACTTGGTGGTGTTCTCCCAGGACCCCTGCCCCAACACCAGAGCCAGGGTTGGGCAAGTAAGGAGCATATGGAGTGATGTTTACAGAGATGCTTACTCGGGGCTGGGCCAGTGCCTGAACCTTGGCCCCAGCTACCTCCCCAGCTCCCCCTAGTTCCAGCCCTGCCTTACACATTGTTGGCATTCCATGAGTACTTGTTGAATGAACAAATGAAATCCTGCTCCACAGCTTCAATAAGACTGTGTGTGCATGCTGAGTCACTTAAGTCATGTCCGACTCTGCAACCCTAGGGACTGTAACTCTCCAGGCTCCTCTATCCATGGGATTCTCCAGGCAAGAATACTGGAGTGGGTTGCCATGCCCTCCTCCTTCGGATCTTCCTGACCCAGGGGTCGAACTTGCATCTCCTGCCTGCAGGTGGATTCTTTACTGTTGAGTCACCTAGGAAGTCCCTGAAATGAGATGGCTGCTGCTCCTGCTGCTAAGTCGCTTCAGTCATGTCTGACTCTGTGTGACCCCATAGACAGCAGCCCACCAGGCTTCCCTGTCTCTGGGATTCTCCAGGCAAGAACACTGGAGTGGGTTGCCATGCCCTCCTCCGGGGGATCTTCCTGACCCAGGGGTCGAACCTGTATCTCCTGCACTGCAGGTGGATTCTTTACCGTTGAGTCACCTGGGAAGTCCCTGAAATGAGACTAAAAGAAGTTAAATAATTTGCCCAAGATTTGGCACATGGCGGCTCCTGAGTTTGTGATTGGAATCTAGGCTTGACTCCAGGGCCATCTTGCTCTCCCACCATGGGCCCCTGCTCCTTCCTGTTCAGTTCAGTTCAGTTCAGTTCAGTCGCTCAGTCGTGTCCAACTCTTTGCGCCCCATGAACCGCAGCACGCCAGGCCTCCCTCCCAGACTCAGGTCCATTGAGTCGGTGATGCCATCCAGCCATCTCATCCTCTATCGTCCCCTTCTCCTCCTGCCCTCAGTCTTTCCCAGCATTAGGGTCTTTTCAAATGAGTCAGCTCTTCGCATCAGGTGGCCAAAGTATTGGAGTGTCAGCTTCAACATTAGTCCTTCCAATGAACACCCAGGACTGATCTCTTTTAGGATGGACTGGTTGGACCTCCTTGCAGTCCAAGGGACTCTCAAGAGTCTTCTCCAACACCACAGTTCAAAAGCCTGGCTTTCCTCAATTCCCCATTGTCTCTGGGTTGGGCTTTTGGAGGAGGTTGATGAGTTTGAATTTAGAGAGAATGAGAAGGAACTGAGTCCGTTGCTGGAAAACTGTCTTTCCTCACTTTTTCTCCTTCTCATCCCTCCAGGGGAAGCTGGCTGGTTTTCCCTTCATCCAGTCAATTGTCCAGCTGTGAATAGAGAAAAATGGCCCTGAACATGTAATAATGTAGCTCTGGGAGATCTCATGCCAAGCTAAACACATCCATTAGCTGGAGAGGAGCTTTAAGAAGGCCATGGTGTGCCGGTCACCAGCTCCAGCAGCTTCACTGAATTTTTCTCCTTTTGCAAATGATCAGAGTCTTGGCCTTGGTCTCTGGGAATATTCCAGTTTGGTGGAGGCATGGATAGAAATGATGCTTAATGAGGAAATTAGTTCTGCCCACACCAGGGAGTCTGGAAGACAAGATGTCCTGATTTGACACCATCCAAAGGCTCTGAAAGTTGTCCCTGAAAACTTTGATGTGGCTTTGGGAAAACGAGTCAGGCTAAATTGCCTGCTCACCTCAGAGACCTTTCCCCCCCTCCCTTTTTAATTTGATGAATCTATTTGAAGTCTGGCTATAGAACCTGTTTCTGAGGTTCTCTGAATCACTCCTCCCTTCAATATTCAATCAAGTCTTCAGGGATCTATTATATATCAGGCACTGTGTGCACAGCTCTAGGGACAGGAGTAGAAGACCAATGTGATGCTCACCCTCATGGAGCACTTTTGATGAGGGAGATGATTGAATTCCATACCTTGGCAATGGTAACAGACATGACAACCAAGGAGAGGGGCGTGGTAATGGGAAGAATTCTAACAGGGAGCTCACGCTTGGCCAGCGACATCAGGAAAATGTCCTTTAGGGCAGTTATGACTGAATTGCTCTCTGAAGGTGTAGGAAAAGTTAACTGGGGGCAGACAGAGGCAACATCATGTGCAAAGGCCCTGCTGTGGGCAGGAGAGCGTGTTGCATTTGAATGGCTGAAGAAGGGCAATGCAGGAGGAAGAGATCAAGAGCAAGTGTGAGGGATGAATCCCATGGAGACTTTGGAGGCTGTGTAAATTTCCTGAAAAGTGAAAGCATTAGTCACTCAGTCCTGTCTGACTCCTTGTGACCCCATGGACCATGGCCCGCCAGGCTCCTCTGCCCTTCGGGTTCTCCAGGCAAGAATACTGGAGGGAGCTGCCATTGCTTCCTCGAAGGGATCTTTCCCACCCAAGGATGAAACCTGGGTCTCCTGCTTGCAAGCAGATTCTTTACTGATCTGAGCCACCAGGGAAGACCACATTTCCTGGGGCTGCTATAACAATTTACCCTAAACAATAGGAATTAATTCTCTCACAGTTCTGGAGGCCAGAAGTCAGAGCAGGGGTGTAGTGGATCCCCCACCCCCTCCATAGGCTCCAGGGGAAGACGCTTCCTGGCCTCTTCCAGCTGCTGGTGGCTTCAGGCTTTCCTCGACTTGAAGCGGCATCACTCCAGTCTCTGCCTCCGTCTTCACACGGCCTTCTACTCTGTCTCCTCTTCAGTCTGAAACCTCCCTCTCCCTTTCTCTTATAAGAACACTTGTCGTTGGATTTAGGGCCCCACTGGATAATCTAGGACTATTTCATCTCAAGATCCCTGACTTAATTGCATCTATAGGGACCTTCTTTTCTTTTAACAAACAGGTTTTTATTCTGAGGGTGAGGAACAAAATACATATGCTTATCTCTTTATCATGAATACATAGGTGCAGTTTTTATACAAATGAGGAAAAGTGGCGTGATTCCTACCCTGTCCATGCCCCACATCTGAGCTTTGGGTCCCAAATGTACAAATAGTACAAGTACAAATGTCCTTCCCCCGAAATAAGGCAATATTCACAAATCCCAGTGGATGTCTCTTTTAGGGCAGTGGGGAGGAGGAAACCACTCAACTCACTACACAGGTGATGATAAAGAATTTGATATTTATTTTATGACTTTGGGAGGCCACTAAAGGGTTCTAAGCAAAGGCATGGCATGTCCAAATTTAAACTTTTAAAAAGTTTTCTCTTCATTAATGCAATGAGAGGACTGGAAGGCATCGGATGCAGCCAAGACTTTTTTCCTCCAGGAGAGAGATGCTGGGGTTTATCCTGGAGCAGTGGAGGGAATGATGCTGAAGAAGTGAATGGAAATAAGCCAGAAGTTCCTTGTTATCATCTAGGATCATTTATTCAGCATTGCCCTGCTCGGTGGCATGGGTGTTGAGAATTGTTAAGAGGACGTTTCAGCAGTTTAATGAGCTGTTCCCCCTCATCTGAGAGATGCCGACATTTGCTCTCACATAAGACAATTCCCCTCATTACATGGCTTTCTTGTGAATAAATGTTTTCTTCTGGGCAGTTAATAGCATCCTCACCTAGTTAAGTACACACAGTGGCAGGAAGCCAATTAAAGCCTGGGAAGGCTTTATATATCTCCATATAGCTCCAAGGCATCAGTGCAGCATCATTATTTTCCAGTGACTTAAAAGAAAACAAAGAAACAACCGGGCCAATCCTATGCAGCAGAAATAAATAGGAAAAGGCAATTTCGTGGTTACTGTTGCTTGCATTTCATTTGCATTTCTTGAGGGATCTTGCTCTGCCGTATGCTAGTTCAAATCATGGCTGGGGAGACAGAGTGGTACGTGGTGAGCTTAGGAGGCGAGTGGAGGGGGCCAAGGAAGGTGGTTCTGCCCGGGAGCCCTGGGATCTGGTGTCCTGCCATCAAATCCTGCCTCCACCGCCCCATAGCTGTGTGTCCTTGGGTGAGTCACTTAGCCACCCTGTTTCCATCTGTAAAACGGGATATTCCGAGCACCGACTTGATTGGGCTGCTGTGAGAATTCAATGAGATACTGCACTGACGATAGTCCGCCAAAGGGTAGTGCTGATCATCACAGACGTTTTACATAAACGCTACAAGATGGATTTGTTCACAGGCATGTGTTGAGTGCCTAGCACATGCCAGGCACTATCTTAGGTGCCAGGCTACAAGCAGAACAGAATCTTGGAGGCCCTGTGCTCATGCGGCCTGGTGGGGGAGATAGACGTAGGTGCACAAACCAGTAAGTATGCACAGTGTCTGGTGATGCTTACTGCCACGAAGAAGCTGAGAGCCCAAGGGAAGGGAACAGAGCGTGTGGGGGAGGAGGCTGCCGTTTTATTTCTTTATTTATTTTCTAGATTAATTTTTTGGGAGTATAGTTTCTTTACTAAGTTGTGTTAGTTTCTGCTGCAGAGCAAAGTGAATCAGCTATATGTATAAAAGGACCCTGTGCTGGGAAATATTGAAGGCAGGAGGAGAAGGGGACGACAGAGGACGAGATGGTTGGATGGCATCACTGACTCAATGGACGTGAATTTGAGCAAGCTCTGGGAGATAGTGACAGACAGGGAAATGTGACGTGTTGCAGTCCATGGGGCTGCAAAGAGTCAGCTCAGGACATGACTGAGTGACTGAACAACACCAACAGGTACATATATCCCCTCTTTCTGAATTTCTTTCCCATTCAGGTCACCACAGAGCACTGAGGAGAGTTCTGAGCTATACAGCAGCTTCCCATTAGTCATCTATTTTATGCATGGTATTAATAGAGTATGTGTGTCAATCCCATCTTCCAGTAAAGGGGATGGCTACCATTTAGATAAGTTGGGTGAGATGGCCTTACTAATGAGGGCACGATGGAACACAGAGCTGAATGAAATGATGAAACAAGCTGTATGGACTTCCATAGAAAGAGTATTTCAGTTGAAGACAACAGTGTGTGCAAAGGCCCTGAGGCAGCCAGTAAGACTCCATGGCCCCAGTCAGGAGACAGGCAGAAGATAAATAACTGAGAGGTAATGAAACACCAGGTGGTGCTAGGGGAAAATGAGGTGGGTGAGGGGCAGAATGCAGCATGGGAGACTGCTGGAAGTCTTTTGAGGGGGAGCACTCAGGGAAGGTCTGTTTGAGGATCTCGACATCAGAGTGGTGTATGATGTGCTAGAGAGCTCGTTTTTGGGAGCGGCTCTGCAGCATCCTTTTTGCTCCCCCATGTTGAAGGGGCTTATGATCTTCCATAGAGGGAAGTGATGGGGCTGCTCTTAGCTGTGGGCTACTGCCCAAAGGTCCCAGTGGGTACCACTCTGAAGTGAGCTGGAGCTCTCAATTCAAGTGTGCCTGACCCCTCACAGCGGAGCCACGGGCAAAGCTAAGAAGGGATAACAGATAACAGTGATTAAAACACATTCTCTGGGAGTACACACAAGAAGCCCTTAACAAGTGAGGACCTCTCAGGAGCTTGACTGAGAATGAAGAGACAAACGGAGAGAGTGTATTCATTTCGTAATAGTCAAGCTCTGTAAACAGGATGGTGTATATGACAGAAGTTTACTGTCTCACAGATCTGCAGGCTGGAAGTCCAAAACCAAAGTGTTGGCAAGGTTGGTTCTTTCTGGAGGAAGAGCCTGTTCTAGCCTCTCCTCTGGCCTCTGGTGGTTTCTCAGCAGACTTTGGTCTGTAGGAGCATCACTCTGACCTCTGCCTTCATCTTCCCATGGTGTTCTCCATGTGTCCTCACCTATCTGTGCCCAACTTTCCCCCTGTAGTAAGGACAAGTCATGTTGGCTCAGGGTCCCACCCTACTCCAGTGTGCATTCATGCATGCTAAGTTGCTTCAGTCATGTCACCACCCTGATAGCAATTCTGTGTGACCCCATGGACTGTAGCCCGCCAGGCTCCTCTGTCCATGGGATTCTCCAGGCAAGAATACTGGAGTGGATTGCCATGCCCTTCTCCAGACTCTAGTATGGCCTGGTCTAGATTTAACTGATTACATTTATAACAATCCTAGTTCCCAGTAAAGTCACAATCTGAGTTACTGGAGGTTAGAAAATTGACATAGTTTGGGGGCAGAGCCCACTTCAACTCAGAGAGATCTGAATTATAACAAAGGAATCTGAAATGTTTTTATTGAAGGAAATAGCAACCCACTCCAGTATTCTTGCCTGGAGAATCCCAGGGACAGATGAGCCTAGTGGGCTGCCAGCTGTGAGGTCACACAGAGTCAGACATGACCGAAGTGACTTAGCAGCAGCAGCAACGTGTATATAGAACAGTGCATGTTAGTATGTGTATAGCTCTTGGATTTTCATCAAATAAGCTCATCTGTGTGATCAGCTCCCAGACCAAGGATCTGAACATTACTAGCTCTCCAGAAGTCTTCCAGAGGGACATTTCATTTTTCATTATGTACCTTCTAATGCTTACTTTGGTGTTTTAAAATTGTGTGTGTTTGCTTTACAATAAAATCAAGCTGAACTTAGAAATAAAGAACTAAGCCTGTGGGCCTCTGAGGAGCAGGAGCGCACATGGGTCCCTCCATCATGGTGCAAGGAGAGCAGCTTAGCACGTTGTCTGTGCTCATGCTTTTCAGTGGAGCTTCCCAACCAGTGTCCCGTAAAATGGCTTAAAGGTGCATCAAAGCATTGACCAGCTCAGTCTCTTGGGTGCCTGGGGCAGCTGGACCCCGTCATCTGTGTCACTTTCTGCATGAACCATGGGGTGAACACAATTCAGGAGCCCAGCTTGACACATGTCATCTCAGGGAATCCTTCCTGAGACCTCAGGAGGCAGATGCTACTGTTAGTCCCATTTTACAGGTATGGAGGCTGAAGCTCTTAGAGGCGACTTCCCAAGTCCAGTTTCTTAGGTGTTTTCTTAACATCAACTGGATCTGGCAAGGGGAGGCCATGGATGTCCTTGGATGTCTGGAATCACTCATTAATTTCCATAGTAGCTACTCTTAGGGAAAGTTGGAGTGAGAAGGGTCCTTTGGGGAATGGTGCTCTGTAACCCAACCCAGTCCCTTAATGAGAGAGGTTAAGCACCTGAATCAGCCCAGGTGCTCCACTGCAGAACTGCCTCCTGAATCCCATTCCACCCCCTGAGCCCACACAGAGAATGGCTCCATGATACTGCCTCTGGCAATGCAAGGACGCAGGCCATCCCTTCCTACAAGAGTCCAGGGTATAAGAGAAACAAGTTCCAAGCTGGTCTGACTCCAGATCCGCACTCTTCTTGGCATCTCGTGCTCTGGCTGCTCAGATTATTACCATGACCCTTTCTGAAAGCTTGTACAAGCTGTGCTCCTGAGAAATCCACTCTCCTCCAGGGTTCACTGTCCACTGGTTTCCTTATGATCCAGATAATGTGTTGATCATGGGTGGAGCGGGACCCCAAGGACACCCAAGCTGGGGCTCAGCAGCCTCCTCAGGGTGGCAGGTGGCACTGGATGTACTTGAGCAGGTCTGGGTTTTACGGCTCCTTTGCCAGTGTTCATAAACTTGGCATTTGCTTTGGTGCTTGGGAAGCCCTGACTCTAATGAAACTGGGTCTGAGCTGGTGGAGAGCACATAGCTAGAGGAGGTGTATGGAAAAGGCGGGGACCCAATCGGAGCTGGCTGGTGGCTTCTCTTATGTGGTGGCTGTGCACTTTCGTTCCCACAGCTTAGCTTCCTTTGCCTAGAAACTCGCACCCTGGTTCTGCCACGGGTCTTGGTGGTCCTCTCTTTTCTTTACTTAAAGAAAAGCAGTTTCCTCTCCAAGCATCTCTCTCTCTCTCTCTTCCCCCTCAGGACTCTCCTCCCCAAACAACATCACTGGATGGGTTATCCACTTGCTAACGCAGTTTTAAAATTGTGATAAAATATGTGTGTGCTTAGTTGCTCGGTCATGTCTGACTCTTTGCGACCCCATGGACTGTAGCCCACCAGACTGCTTTGTCTATGGGTATTCTCTAGGCCAAGAATACTGGAGCAGGGTTCCTATGCCCTTCTCCAGGGGATCTTCCTCAACCCAGGGATCAAACCCAGATCTCCTGCATTGCAGGTGGATTCTTTACCATCTGAGTCACCAGGGAAGACCACAGATACTGGAGTGGGTAGCCTGTCTCTTCTGCAGGGGCTCTTTCCAACCCAGGGATCATACTGGGGACTCCTGCATTTCAGAACGATTCTTTACCAGTTGAGCTATTATAATATCAGACATGTCACTTTAACGATCTTTAGGTGTATGTTCAGTGGCATGAATTGAACATTGTTCTGTAGCCACTACTACCATCCATCTCTAGAACTTCCCCCACCTTCCCAAACTGAAATTTTGTTTCCATTAAACATGAATTCTTCATTCTTCCTTTGCCTCAGCCCCTGAAAACTCCCATTCTACTTCCATCTCTATGACTTTGACTATTCTGAGTACCTCATGTAGGAGGAATCATACAACATTTATCCTTTTGTGACTGGCTGTTTCACTGAATGGCTTCAGGGGTTTGTCCTTATTGTAGCACGTGTCAAAATTTTCTTCCTTTTAAAGATTGAATCAATTCTATTGTATGGATAGACCTCGTTATATCTATCCATTCTTCTGTTGATGGACACTTGGGATGCCTCTACCTTTTGGCTATTGTGAATAATGCTGCTGCTGCTATGCTGCTGCTGCTAAGTCGCTTCAGTCATGTCCAACTCTGTGCAACCCCAGAGGTGGCAGCCCACCAGGCTCCCCCGACCCTGGGATTCTCCAGGCAAGAACACTGGAGTGGGTTGCCATTTCCTTCTCCAATGCATGAAAGTGAAAAGTGAAAGTGAAGGCACTCAGTCGTGTCCGACTCCCATGGACTGCAGCCTACCAGGCTCCTCCGTCCATGGGATTTTCTAGGCAAGAGTACTGGAGTGGGGTGCCATTGCCTTCTCTGAATGCTGCTCTGAATATGGGTGAACCAAGATCTGTTTGAGATTTTGCGTTCCATTTTGGAGGGATTATATACCTAGAAGTGGAATTTGGGGTTGTATACCTAGTATACCTGGTAATTCTGTTTACATTTTTGAGGAACTGCCATATTGTTTTCCTCAACAACTGTACCATTTTCTATTCCTACCAGCTATGTGCTAGGGTTCCAATTTCTGCATATCCTCAGTGCATTTGTAGGTCCTTTGGTTAACTCTTTAAGTTTTGCCCAGACAAAGTTCAAGGGCTGAATGATGACCCTTCAGCCATTGTAGACCAAGGAATACGGAATTGAGGAAAGGAATTTATTTGAGTAGCAAGAGCAGAGTGGTTTAGCCCTAGGATGGACTCAGAGAAAGGGTAATTCTTAAAGCCTGAGTTTGCTGCTCACAGGACAGATGACTTGAGTAAATGACGCTCCCGTCTAAGTCTTAGGTGTCCCAACTAATCAGTGGGATAACAGCAGGACCTGCCTTCTAGGTTTGGGATGGTTCCATGAGACTGTGCATAGAAAGCATCTAGCAGAGACTTGACAGGAGAAAAGCATTCTGGGAGTATCCCTAGTATGGATAGAAGGCATCCTTCCACTCGGGAGTTATCAACCACCCACTAATGCTTGGCTTGGAATTCACAGAGACACCTGCTATCTGTCATGCTTATTGCTTCTCAAGGCCTGGGCTTCAAGATGCAAAAGTCTTTAGAAATATTTACATCTTCAGTGACCTAGCAGAAGTGAAGAGGAAGTCTAGATTTTGAAAAATGAGCTTCTTCCTCCAGTTCAGGAATGTTCTAGAATGTCAGTCCCGTCCTCTGGGCTTCCATCAAGCATGGATTGGGAATCACTTATTGCCTGCAGGTGGTTCATTTTATGTTGGTTCTTACTCTACAGAATCTCTTAGATTCTTCTTTAAATAAGACCCACAGAGAAGGGGTAATTCTTGAAGCCTGAGTGCACTGCTCACAGGACAGATGGCTTGAATAAAAGAACACTATGTGTTCCCCTTTGGTTTTGTTCATTTTCTGTGTATAGCTTCTCGTGGGAGTCCATCTTGTCTCCTCAACTAGATTATCAGCAACTTGAGGGCAGGTGTCTCTTCATATATCCTGCCCTATCGCTCAGTAAACATTTGTTCAGAGATTGAATGGATGTTCTGACTGGATACTGCCTCGGTTTCCTTATCTGTAAAACGAAGACGGTAGGACTAGTACCTACCAAGGAGTATTTGGAAGAATTAAGTTGACTTTATTAATTTACACAGGAAGCCTGGCGAATTGGAAGTCCTTACTAAGTGTTATTTCATAGGGATGACAGTTTGTTTGCAGTGTACTATGGAGCTCTAGGGACTGCTGATGGTTAATATGATAGTTTCGGAAAACTTGAAACATTTACCAAACATCCATTAAGCGTGCACAGCTCTTTACACGCGTCACCCCATTCAGTCCTCATGAGAGCCCTGGAGGGAGGCGCCAGGTCCATCCTACAGTGATGAGGACGTGCAGGCCCAGCCCCTTGGAGTGACAGCTAGGACACAGCAGAGCCGCCATCTGGCTGCCTCCAGGATCAGGTCACATGTTCGTCTTCCCCTTTCCTTTCTCTAGTCTGACTCATCTTCTTCTCCCTACTGTTTCGTATCCCACCACATAAATATCTCATTTGTGCAACAAATACATTCCCTTGAAGCAAGACAAGAAGTACGTGGGTGATGTCAAGTTCTCTCTCGCCTGCCCGAGGTTGTTCTCCAGACTTTATGACGCAGCTGAAAGAGCCCCTGAGTGCAGGCTTAGAAATAGTAAATGGTATCCCCGCTCCCTGAAATTTTCAGGACTGAGTGCAGTTCAGCAGAAGACACACAGCCCTCATGCTTGTTTGCCTGTGGTCCCTTCTCAGGGGAAAGATTCTTTGCATGTCACGGGCACCACCAAGCCCCACATTGCCCATCAGTGTAATCAGAATCAACTCGACCCTCTGCCCTCACCACACGCCTCTAAACCTCTTCCTTCGCCAGAGCTGTGGGAACCTTCAAGAGTAACTCTGTCCCCACACCTGTCCTGTTTCTATTTGCTCCTGGGCATGTGTGTGTGGTCAGTCGTGTCTAAGTCTTTGCCACGCATGGACCACAGCCCGCCAGGCTCCTCTGTCCATGGGATTTTTCAGGCCAGAATACTGAAGTGGGTCACCATTTCCTACTCCAGGGGATCTTCTCGACCCAGGGATCGAACCTGAGTCTCCTGCATTGGCAGGCGGATTCTTTGCCTTAGTGCCCCCTGGGAAACCCCTGGGAAGTGATCTCAAAGGGTAGATAAAACAGGAGCTTAGGAGCTATGTCAACCCAAGTTTGAGTCCCTGCTTTCCCATTTCCCAGCTGTGTGATTTCAAGCAAGTGAAAAAATCTCTTTGAGCCTCAATTGTCTCCACTGCTCTGAGATGGGGTAGAGGGCTGGGTTCCGCCAGGAATAAGCCTCTTAGATGGAGTTAAGCACAGTGGATGTTTATTATGGAGTGCTGTGGGGATCCACCCCTATGGAAGAGCGAGGGCATATGTAGGAACAGACAGAGGGGCATGTGAAGTGGTGATCGAGGTCAAGTGAGACAGTCTCAGCCCAGAGACCCCACAGGAGCTCGGGAGCCAAAATGTCCAGCCAGAATTGACTTGCAATGGGTCCCATGGCCAGGCCTTTATATTCCTATGTTTTTGGGTCATTGGATGAGGGCTTTCCGCGAGAGGTATGATCTTGGGTGAGCCAGTCCCTGAAGGGCAGCTGGGGCAACAGGTTCTTCCTGAAGGCACATCTGGGTGGCACCTCACAGTGTCTAGCACTCAGGGTGCACAGCACCCTTGGCTTCATGGATCTGTAATAAAGATTCAGTTTTGAAAGATGTGTATAAAATGGTACAGCGCTTGGACCATTGTACATGCTCTATAAATGAGAGTTACTAATATTGTTCATATTGGATCCAGCCTCAATCCCCCATCTTCCGTAAACCTTTCGCTGGTTTCTAGAGTTGGAATGAATCCCTCCCACCCCCACCCCCACTCACTTCTGGAGCAGCTAGATGGTTATGTAGTTCCTGCTGAATTCAGAGGTTACAGCAGGGCTGCAGCTTACTATCAAATTCCCAGTACTTGCACATAGTAGACCCTCAGGCAGTGCTTGCCGAGTGAGGGCATCTCCAAGAGCCTTTTCTGTGACTGTGTTATCCAGCAGGCAAGGAAGCCGAGGCCCAGAGAGACCGATGGATGTGGCCCGTCACGGAGCCAGTGGTGACAAAACCTCCAGGTCTCCTGACGTCCATGTCTCCACTTTTGCAATCACCCAATGTCCCCATTTCTTTGGATGCCACCCTTTTTTAAAAGTATTTTTTAAAATTGAAATAAAGTCACTTTTGCAACATCAAAATTCAGAAAACATGAAACAAACTCTTTTGAAGTGAACAGTGCAGTGGCATCTGGTAACTTCATCGCGTGCAGCCACCATCCTTAGTTCCTAAACATTGTCATCGCCCCAGAAGGGAAGCTCAGACCCATTAAGCAGTCCTTCCCCGTGCCCCTACCTTTAGCCCCTGGCAGCCACTACCCTGCTTTCTGTCTGTATGGGTTTGCTGCTCTGAACATTGCATGTAAGTGGACTCGTACGATATGTGGCCATTGGCGTCTGGCTTCTTTTACTCAGCGTCATGTTCTTCAGTTCATCCATGTTGTAAATCTTCATTCCTTTTCACAGGTGAATAATAGTCCACAGCATAGATGTGCCACCACTTGTTTAACCACCCGTCCTTTGATGGGCATTTGGTCATTTTCACCTTTTGAGTAATGCTGCCATGAACATACACACACATGTATTGGTCTGAGTTGTTGTTTAGTCACTGAGTCATGCCCCACTCTTTTGCAAGCCCATGGACTGTAGCCCATCAGGTTCCTCTATCCATAGGATTCCCCAGGCAAGAATACTGGAGGGAGTTGCCATTTCCTTCTCCAAGGGATCTTCCCAACCCAGGGATCAAACACATGTCTCCTGCATTGGCAGGCAGATTCTTTTCCAGGAAAGCCCAAATTTGCCTGAGTACCTACCCCTACTTTTAATTCATTTGGAGATAAATCTAGGAGTAGGGTTGCTGGGTCCTGTGGTCACATCATATTTAAACTTTCTGAGGAGCCACCAAACTTTCCCATGGCAGCTTTGCCATTTTACATTCCCACTAGGAATGGGCAAAGGTTCCATATTCACATCCTTGGAAACACTTGATATTTTCCTTTTTAAAAATTTTAGCCACCCCAGGGTGTGTGGAGTGGTATTTCATTGTGATTTTAACTTGCATTTGACTAATGACCAGGGTTGAGCTTCCTTTCATGTTTTGGTTGGCCACCATTTATAGATATCCTTTGGAGAAATAGCTATTCAAGTCTTTTGTCCATTTAATATTTGGATTGTTTGTCTCTTTGTTCCGTACTCTCTTTGAATCCACATTTGTCATTTCTCCTTCTCTTGAGCCCCACCAACTGTAGCAGTAGCACCTTTCAGAGGTAAAGGAGTGCAGACTTGTAGGCAGCAGGGTCTGGGTAGAGTACTACTTCTGTGGGCTCTTGGGCAAGTAGCTTCCATTCTCTGTGCCTCAGTTTCTACATCTATAAAATGGGGACATGGTCCTCTATTTCCTACATGAGCTCTAAAGATTGGAAGTAATGTAGGGGAAATGCTTACTCCAGTGCCAGCATGGGGAGGCCCCCTGAGAAATGATAACCCTAATTAGCTTGATTTTATTCCTGCTCTTTGACTGAATTTGCAGCTCATGGCTGGGCTCATGACATATACTCTCTTTCTGGATGCGTCTGCATCCACTAGCTATCTGGGATGGATGCTGCAGATGGTGATGGAGACAGCTTAGGGATTCTGTACCAAAGTGAACAGGGGCAGGAGGGAGCCTTTTGCAACATCTTGATGGCTGTGTTTACACTCAGCACGGCCTTTGGTGGGTAGCCGTCTGTCTCTGTCAGTCTGCCAAACCTCTCTGATACATAATTCATCTTGATGCCGCAGTCACACTGAAGGCAGCAGAATCCAAAGGGCAGGGAGGTTTGCATATTCAAGAGGAAGAGGGGAGCCTCTTACTTATTAGCTTCCCAGGTGCCTGTGGCATAAGGTGAGGGCCAGTGACTCAGTGTCCACTGCAGCCATCTTTCTCTGTAGCAGTGAGACTCCAGGTTGTATCATTTCCCCAAGACGTAAAGATTATACTTGACATTGCTCCCTCCAGTCTGCCAGTCGAGATGCCAATTGCCCTTGATTCCCAGGCACTGCAGAACAAAGTGTCCAAAAGCGCAGCAATTTTCTCACTGCTTTAAAAATCCTCTTGCAAAGCCTCCCGTCTCTTCTCCTACCCTCTCAAAAAACATAGCCCCGATACTTTTGAAAGTCACCTTTGCAATGTCATCACTCCATATTGGTCCCCCCTTAAAGCCCTATTCCTGTTTTTGAGAAGGGATTTGCAGATTTTCCTCCAAATCAGAATCTGTTTGCCTGTGGTTGGAAAACACTGCCTGGCATTTAGAAATGTGGTTTCCGTGGAGATGGAAACATCTGCCGGCAGATCTGGGGACCTGCATGACTGCAGACCAGCTTTTGTGCCTGGCAGTAACTGGGGGCCTGATCTCTAGATGTGGATCAGAAGCCAGAGTCCTGTTTCTTTTTCTAACGCAGCCCAGTGCCACAGAGCGAGACCCCTTTGATGTGTATTGTGAGAATAATAACTGATTTTTTTTAAAGATCACTGCCATTTAATTAACCTATATGCTGGCAGCAATTACTTTAAGACATCTGAGTAACACACAACCAGGTTCCCTTTATATCTGCTTGTGTCAAGGGCTTAGGGTAATAGTTGACTTGCTAGTTGCCTAGGTTTATAGAGAGAGGCCAGGTTTTATTCATTCTTCTAACAGTTATTTCTTGAGCTCCTACTGTGCACCAGGGTCTTCTCTAGACACTGCCATGTCCCTGCCCTCACTGAGTCAGTATTCTAGATTAGACCATGGTCCATGGACCAACTCTGCCCACTGCCTGGTGTTGTAAATAAAGTTTTATTGGAACACAGTTTTCCTTCTGTCTTTCCTCTCTCTCCCTTCTTCCTCCTTTGCCTTATTTCTTTTCCTTCCTCCTTTCACTCTTCCCTCTCTCTCCTTTCTCCTAATTTCCTTCTTCCCTTCCATCTCCCCTTCCTCTCAAATCACACACATTACACTCGTGGCAAGCATTGTTGCTTGCCTTTCACATACATAGTCAAATGTGGGAGTTTCTCCAACTTTCTTACTCCCACTGCCTTTCTTCTGTGACCTTAAATACATCATAGGAATATATAGTAAATATATTCAAATATTGCACAAATGTATCTATACATACTTTTATATATTTATATTTGTAGAGATGAGATCACACTAGAGGTGTTGCTGGGCAGTTAGTTTTCTTCATAAATCACTGTCTGGTGGCGTTTTCCCCATCTGCTCATGCAGAACAGGAGTTGGGAAACCAGGGCCCCAGGTCAAATCTGGCCCACTGCTTGTTTTTGTAAAAAAAAAAAAAAAAAAAAGGAATTAGGACACAGCCTCACTCATGTGTTTATGTGTTGCCCAGGACAGCTTTTGTGCTTCACTGGCAGAGTTGAGGAGCTGTGATGGATACCCCCAGGACTGCAAAGTCTATAGAATTTGCTACCTAACCCTTTATAGAAAAAGTTGGTTGATCCTGGCTATAGAACTACCTATCTTTTTTCATGACTGCATAGTAGTCTAAAGTGTGGATGTACTGTATTTTATTAAAGTAAAGTGAAGTGAAAGTCACTCAGTCGTGTCCGACTCTTTGAGACGCCATGGAGTATACAGTCCATGGAATTCTCCAGGCCAGAATACTAGAGTGAGTGGCCTTTCCCTTCTCCAGGGGATCTTCCCAACCCAAGGATTGAACCCAGGTCTCCCGCATTGCAGCCAGATTCTTTACCAGCTGAGCCACAGGGAAGTCCTCTGCTTTAGTCTCTGTACATACTCTAGGGGGGACCCACTAACTCAGGCTCTCTCTGTGATGCCTCCAGTTTGACATAAATATTGTGGACTTTTCTGATGGGGAGGGTGGTGAAGCCTTAGCTTTCGAGCTTGCACCAGAGATGGGCTGTGTGGCTTCTGCAGCTGTGCCCCCATGGCTGTCTTGGGGGTGTGTTTCGGTGATAGCTTTCGTCTCTTCCGGCATACTCTCATCCTGGTCTGGCCTAAACTCTCAGACCTTGAGGTCTGGTCCTTGGAGAACCTGAGCAGGTGCTGGCAAGGCGAGTGGTCCTTCATTTCAGAGTGTCAGCCTGTGCCACACCTGCTGGTAACAGTATAGACGATTGGTGTTGAACTGGCAGACAGCGCAGTGGTTCTCGGGAGTGTGGAAGTGGTTTTGGAAAGCCTGTTAAAATGCAGATGTCTGCGCCCCACCCCAAAGGATTTGAGAAACTTGAGTTGAGCATATACTGCCCAACACAATGAAAAAGGGAATCACAGACATTCTTGAAAAAGAAACTCAGCTTTCGTTGGCTCCCTCAAGGGTGCACTAGAGGTCTTGGGTTGCAAATGATGGAAGCCGGTTCTAGCCGGCTGACACAGAGAATGGACTTACTTGGAGGATTCTGGGATAACTCTCAGGATCTACTGGAAAGCTTGGAAAGGAGCAGTATCCAGGGTGTCCCAGAGGCTCTCATAGCAGGAATGACTTGAAAGGGTTTGAGGGAGCTGCCATAGATCAGCTGGCTTCAAAGTGTTTTTTTCCACTGTGTCACACCATTCAAGATTCACATTCCCTGGAGAGATTCCGATGGGTCTGATTTGGCGCCTGGTGACTTGGGGTTGGCAACGTCTGTTCCCTGGTGGACACCTCCAACAAGATTGTGCACAGAGGAGAGAGAATTCCCCCAAACAGTTGGGGCTGGGTGGGTGGTCACAATCAAATGTCCACTGCAAAGCAGCCGGACAGGCCATTGGCTAAGAGTTTTAAATACCTGAGACGTGCTGAGCAGAGAGAAATACATGGGTGAGCGCATTAAGTTACAATCCCTGCTTTCTATATTATTTGATCCCCAATGAATACATTTTGTATTGTAACAAGTCACTGTTGGATGCACAAGTTGAAACCAGGTGGAAGGCCTTGATTTGAAAAGCAAAACAAAACACTGATTTCAGGCAACAGTGTTCAAACTCACATGGAAAAAGGATTTCAGACCTTCTTCTTGGAGTCACCGTAAGACAGTCCCGGCTTATCGGAAATTCCGTACAGCTGGGATCATAGCACCGAGGTTTCACCGCGCTCATGCTGACTCATTTGCCCCCAGAGAAGCGAGGGGTAGACAAGGGGTCTGGAGAGGTTATCCCACAGTATAAATAAGAAGGCTCGAAGCCTTGCAGTTTCTGACCCGCCGAAGGTCACCGTGTAAGTCTGGAGGAAAGAGGGCAGAATCACAGAATCGTCACAGTGAGGATGGATGAGCTTTTAAGGATGATCTGCTCTAAGCCCTCATTTTATGAGTGAAGTGGCTGAACACCCGCTGGGGTTAAGTGGCTGGCCCGAGTGTCCAGCCGGTCCTGGTGCTGTCTGAATCCTGCCCAAGCCCTCAGGGCTGTCAGAGGCTGCTGTCTGTCTCGCCGGCTCTGATGGACGCCTTTCATGTGGCTCTCGGAGAGGCACCAGATTGAAATATGTGCTTTTTAGGCTTGTCTGTAAAGATTCACTCCCAATTAATTTTTCCCAGGATAAAGGAAGCTTCTTTGAAGAGCTTATAGGTGGCACACACACAAAAATCATGATTTCCTTGAAGAAACATTTCCTGCCAACCTCTAGCTTTGCAGAGAGAAGGCTCTCTGCTGGCCCACCACCTGGCAGACAATTGTCAATTCTGCCTTTGCTTAGGATGCTGATCCTTAGTCAGTGCTTTCATTGGGGGATAAAGGGGCATTAAGAATGCACGTGGCGGCTTGCCTCTATGCCCCAGGCAAATTCAGGTCTCAGGGAGGCTGCGATATATTTTAGGACCAAGAGCACTGAGGTCAGACAGAACCAGTTTCAAGTCCTGGCTTCTGTTCCTCACATGCAGCGTGACCCTGGGAGAGTGGCTCAGTCTCTCTGGTCTCTGTTTCTTCACCTGGAGATGACGAGCCCCATTTTAAAGATTAAAATGACCGAGCACCTATAAAGTGCATAGCGCAAGACTAGGCTCATCATAAGGGCTTAATGGATGGTGCCTGTCACCATGAGAGCCAAGATACCTGGACTGGGAAGGGACAGAGACAGCTTGGCAGATCCCTGCTTTGACAGGAAGGGAAACCCGCCTCCAAGGCCGCAGTGACCTGCTAAGTAATGACGGAGCCAGGTCAGCAGCTCAGCCTGCTGCTTCCATACCCAGAGACATTATCAGCACAGCATATGACCCCCTCAGGGTCACCCTGGACAGGCCACACCGTCCCCAGTAGGGTGGGTGTTCCTAATGGTGGCAGTGAGGGTGAGTGTCCCTAATGGTGGCAGTGGTGCTGCCGAGTTTCCCCTTCCCAGCCGCTTCTCTCTCTGTCTCCTTTTGCTGCTGTTCACTCACTCAGTCACATCCAGCTCTTTGTGACCCCAGGAACTGCAGCCTGCCAAGCTTCCCTGTCCTTCACTCTCTCCCCGAGTTTGCTCAAATTCATGTCCATTGAGTCAGTGATGCCATTCCAACTGTCTCATCCTCTGTTGCCCTCTTCTCCTGCCCTCAATCTTTCCCAGCATCAGGGTCTTTTCCAATGAGTCAGCTCTTCAGGTTACCAAAGATTGGAGCTTCAGCATCAATCCTCCCAGTGACTTATTCAAGGTTGATTTCTTTTAGAATTGATTGGTTTGATCGCCTTGCTGTCCAAGGGACTCTCAAAAGTTTTCTCCAGCACCACAGTCTCCTTTAGGGTTTCTGATTTTAGGGGATGTTTAGTTAAATGATTCTCTGCCCAGGAGGAGGCCAAGAGAAGTGGGAAGAAGCCAATACTGGCTGTCACTTACGGGGCTGATGAAAGCCTGTCCACATCCTACTGTCCCCAGGGAGACAGCAAGAGCAGACCTCTGTACCAATTCATCTTGGAAATTGTCTTTTCTTCAGGCCAGGGGAGGGGGAGGGAAACCTAAAAGCAAACATCCAGCCGCATGCCCGTGAAATCTCTGTCCAAAATCAGTCATCCTTTCTAATAATGAGGGCTGTCATGAGCCTTGGCTCATTCGGAAATGACGGCCTGTGTAAATATTTGGTCTGTAACTGATTTATGGGTTGGGGAACAAAAATATAAGATTAGTTCCTAATCACAGAGATGCAGGAAAATCAGTGGGCCTGGATGCCGGCACAGATCAGGCCTGGAAGGCAGAATTGAGGGTGGCTGTCTGGGTGAGCTCAGATGGGGTGGGGGAGGCTGGAGAGGGAGCTGGAGAGGGGCCTCCGGGTCATCCCACAGGTCAGAAGCAGGACACGTTGTCCGTGTCCAGGTCAAGAACTGGTCAAAACCGCAAGATGCCTGGCTTACAAGTGTAAGATTGATTGTCCCCAGCCAACCCCTGTATCAACAACCTAGACAACTCTAGAACTGCCCAGGCACCGCTGTAAGATAGGAATATGTGTGGTCAGCTCTTATGGTGGGATTGATAAAGCGATTAGGAATTGGCTTTGAAGTCAGTGAAATCTGTGATCATGCTCCCAGCCTTTATCGAGCTGTGACCTGGGTATGTTAAGTGTGGAGAAACCCAGTTACCTTCACTGCAAGATGGGAGCCATGACTGTTCCTACTCCAGTGAGATAATATGTCCAGAACACGCATCTGACCCCTTACCTCTCAGCCAGGCCAGTCTTAATGCTGACATTAGCAGTCCCAGGAATACTGGAATTCAAACCCTATCCCCTCCCCAGGTGGCTGATATGGGCACATACCGGTCCTGCAGGTTAACCAGCCCCACAGCCACTCCATATAGAAAATGTCTCCTACCAGAAATAAATGTATAGGGTGGGTGCCAGCCTGGCACCCCCCACCTATGGCATCGAGGCAAAGTGGGTGCACTTGAGGGTCCCCTGTCTCACTCACTGCCAGGAGGAGCCCCTGAGCATTCAGGCGATGGTACAGTGGGCACGCTTGGACCTTCAGACGTTCATTTCATTAACTGAGCTCTTATTATGTGTCAGACTCCATACTGGGCCCTGGGGATCCACACAGAACAAGTCATACACGATCCCTGGCCTCCTGGTGCTTCCAAGTGGATGGCAGAGGTCCATGTTCATCAAATAATTAGAAAAATAGATGTGTATTCCAGAACGGAGCTAGAGCTTGAAAGCACGTCCAGGTGCTATGACAAGACCCAGCCTATCCTGGACAGGCGGTCAGGATGAGGAAAGGAAAGACACCCAACGAAGTCCAGCAGGCAGGGGTGGCAAGCTCACGGGATGAGCCAGGTGATGGGAAGTGGGAGTCGGGGTGAAATAAACCAGAGGAGTTTTCCTGCTTTCAGGTGAGTCCAGACCCTACTAGGACAGGGGTTGGCAAGCTGCAGCTCACATCCAGCCTAGCACCTACTTTTGTGGGTATTTTATTGGAATACACCCCATCCGTTCATCACTTGTCACCTGGGACTGATTGAGCTTGTGCTACAAGGGCAGAGCTAAGTAGCTATGACCGAGAGCTTAGGGCTTGCAAAGCCAAAGATGCTTACTTTCTGGCTGGTTACAGGACGTTTGCCGACCTCTGCACTGGAGCATCTTTCCTTTCCTCTCCTGATCATTTTTTTTGTCTCCTGTACTATTTGTGCCTGGGAAATCCCATAGACAGAGGGGCCTCTGGCAGGCCAAGTCCATGGGGTCACAAAAGAGTCAGACATGACTTAGCAACTAAACAACAACTCACCTTGGAACTGAAGTGTATCTTAGTGGATGAGAGGAGAATGTGTGTATGAGGACTGTTTGCTCTTCCCTAAATCAAGTCTTGGTAGAAATCTATTGGATATTGAGAGCTGATCTGTTACTAAGTGAAGTTTAAAAAAATACAGTATATCTGTTCTTAAGACATTTTCAAGTGCATATTTATACATACATTCATATATTACATATTTATATGTCATATATTTTAGTTATATATTTTTAGTTATATTTTTATTTTATAATAAAGTTATACTATTTTATTTTAGTTATATATATTTTTAGTTATATTTATTTATTTTTAGTTATATATTTTTAAAATTTTTTTAGTTATATATATATTTTAATCATATATAGTCATATATATAAAAGTTTACATATATTTAATTATATATCATATATAAAATGGACGTCCCAGGTGGCGCTAGTGGTAAAGAACACGCCTGCCAATGAAGGAGACTTAAGAGACGCTGGTTTGATCTCTGGGTCGGGAAGATTCCCTGGTGGAGGTCATGGCAACCCACTCCAGTAATCTTACCTGAAGAAATCCCCATGGACAGAGGAGCTTGGCAGGCTACAGTCCATAAAGTCACGCAGAGTCAGACATGGCACGCACAGTCAGACATGGCACGCACAGTCTCATTTAAGCTGTAGAGCAGGATTTAGCACCCATGCATGCATGCATATATAATATATAAAAATATATGTATATGTTTAATTATATATCATATAAATATAAAAGTACAAAGATGTATAAACATATACATCCATAAAATTTATGTAATATTGTATATAATTAATATATACAAACATAATATATAATTAAACATATATGCTAAATTTTTAAAAATATATAAACAACCACATTTTAATATATGCAGTATTCTTGCCTTGAGAACCCCATGAACAGTATGAAAAGGCAAAATGATAGGATACCAAAAGAGGAACTCCCCAG
>SJXQ01003963.1:93600-134221 GCA_006408695.1 Aepyceros melampus | reverse complement strand
GAGGCCTGGCGTGCTGCAATTCATGGGGTCGCAAAGAGTCGGACACGACTGCGCGACTGAACTGAACTGAACTGAGAACACTGAAGCCAACAATAGCGGAGTGTATATTATTTTCAAGTATGCATGAACAATCATTCATCAAGACAGACAATATTTTATGTCTTAAATTTAAAGGAAATCCTACAATACTAAGTTCTTAGATAATAATTCAATTAACTGTGAATCAGTAACAGAAAGATATCTGGAAAATCCTTAAATATATGTAAAAATTTAACAAAGACATTTCTTCATAACCCATAAGTCAAATATGGTATTTTATGAAAATTGAAAATACCTTTAACTTATGGAAAATAAATATTAAATATATCAAATCTTACTGTATAAAATAAAGTAGTGCTTAGAGAGAACTTTATAGCATAAATTTTTATATTAAAAGAGAATAAATGTCACAAATAAGTAATCTTCCTCTTCAAGAGACTAGGAAATGAAGATTAAATTAAACCCAAGCAAACAAATAGAAGGAAATGATAAAAAGCAGAAATCAGTGAAACTGGAGATAGAAAAGCAATAGAGAAAATCAGTGAAACTATACATTGTTCCTTTTCTTAAAAAAAATCAATAAAATTAATAAATCTCTAGCCAGACTAACCAAGAAACTGAGACAAGAAATGAATTACTAACATCAAAAATGAAAGATGGAACGAATATTATACAGATCTCACAGGGTTATTAAAAGAATGATATGGGACGACTGTAAACAACTCTATGCTCATAAATTCAAAAACTTAGATGAAATGAGCCCATTAAAGGAAAGACACAAAATGTCAATACTTGCTCAGGAAATAAGTAGATAACTGGAATAGCCCATACCTATAAAAATATTAAATTCATATTTTTAATCCTTTCAACAAAGAACCTCTTTGTAGCAGATGAGTTCTACCAGAACTTTAAGAAAAATTATTGCAATTCCGCAAACTCTCTTCTAGAAAATAGTAGGAAAGGCAACACTTCCAAACTCATTTATGGGGTCAGTATCTCTGGTGGCTCAGACGGTAAAGAATCCGCCTGCAATGCAGAAGACCCAGGTTCAATCCCTGGGTCGGGAAGACCCTCTGGAGAAGGAAATGGCTACCCACTCCAGTACTCTTGCCTGGAGAATTCAATAGACAGAGAAGCCTGGCGGGTTATAGTCCACAGTGTCACAGAGTTGGACACAACTGAGGGACTAACACACACATCATCCCATCATCCTAAAACTGGCAAAGTCAGTATAAGAAGAGAAAACTAAGAGGAACTGAATTCTTCATGCACAAGGAGACAAATATCTTCTATAAAATATTATCTGATCAAACCCAACAAACTATGAACATGATAATATATATCTAACAATTGAGCTTATCCCAAGAATGTAAGGCTGCTTCCATATTCAAAAGCAAAGTAATTTACCTTATTAACAGCCTAAAGAAAAAAATACAAATGATTATCTCAACTGATGTAGAAAGAGCATTGGATATGTTTCAACATTAATTTCAGGAGACAAGGAGTAGAATGAATCTTTGTTAATCTGATAAAAGGCATCTACTCCAAACCTCTTACTAACCTCGTTTAGTAAAAAAGTGCTTGTTTCTCCCTACAGCACTTAAGAAGACATGGATGCTCCCTCTCGTCACTTTTTCAACACCTTACTGGAGGAACAAGGCAGTGCAGGAAGATAAGAAAAAGGGTTTGGGGAGGCATAGCATGTTGGAGAGAAAGGCTAGGGGCCTCTCCCATCAAGCCCCTGCCTGGCTTAGGGCTGGGGGCGGGGAGGCCCTGCACAGCCCCTCAGACCCTTCCGTGGGCACCTAGGCCCGGACCTACATCCAGTCCCTGCCCCCAAGGCCCCAGAAGGACCTCAAGAGCATCTTCCGCGGAGCCAACCCCCTGGGTGAGGAAGGGCCGGGGGCCTGGGTGGGGCTCCAAGCTTAGCCCCGGGAGTGGAGCTGACATCCGCTGGATCATGGAAAAAGCAAGAGAGTTCCAGAAAAACATCTATTTCTGCTTTTTGACTATGCCAAAGCCTTTGACTGTGTGGATCACAAGAAACTGTGGAAAATTCTTCAAGAGATGGGAATACCAGACCACCTAACCTGCCTCTTGAGAAATCTGTATGCAGGTCAGGAAGCAACAGTTAGAACTGGACATGGAACAACAGACTGGTTCCAAATAGGAAAAGGAGTACATCAAGGCTGTATATTATCACCCTGCTTATTTAACTTATATGCAGCGTACATCATGAGAAACGCTGGGCTGGATGAAGCTCAAGCTGGAATCAAGATTGCCGGGAGAAATATCAATAACCTCAGATATGCATATGACACCACCCTTATGGCAGAAAGTGAAGAGGAGCTAAAAAGCCTCTTGATGAAAGTGAAAGAGGAGAGTGAAAAAGTTGGTTTAAAGCTTAAAGCTCAACATTCAGAAAACTAAGATCATGGCATCCGGTCCCATTAAGGAGTACATCAAGGCTGTATATTATCACCCTGCTTATTTAACGTATATGCAGAGTACATCATGAGAAACGCTGGGCTGGAGGAAGCACAAGCTGAAATCAAGATTGCCGGGAGAAATATCAATAACCTCAGATACGCAGATGACACCACCCTTATAGCAGAAAGTGAAGAAGAATTGAAAAGCCTCTTGATGAAGGTGCAAGAGGAGAGTGAAAAAGTTGGCTTAAAGCTCAACATTCAGAAAACTAAGATCTTGGCATCTAGTCCCATCACTTCATGGCAAATAGATGGGGAAACAGTGGAAACAGTGGCTGACTTTATTTTTCTGGGCTCCAAAATCACTGCAGATGGTGATTGCAGTCATGAAATTAAAAGACGCTTACTCCTTGGAAGGAAAGTTATGGCCAACCTAGACAGTATATTAAAAAGCAGAGACATTACTTTGCAAACAAAGGTCTGTCTAGTCAAGGCTATGGTTCTTCCAGTGGTCATGTATGGATGTGAGAGTTGGACTAATAAAGAAAGCTGAGCGCCACAGAACTGATGCTTTTGAACTGTGGTGTTGGAGAAGACTCTTGAGAATCCCTTGGCCTGCAAAGAGATCCAACCGGTCCATTCTAAAGGAAATCAGTCCTGGGTGTTCATTGGAAGGACTGATGTTGAAGTTGAAACTCCAATACTTTGGCCACTGATGCAGAGCTGACTCATTGGAAAAGACCCTGATGCTGGGAAATATTGAGGGCAGGAGAAGGGGACGACAGAGGATGAGATGGTTAGATGGCATCACCGACTGGATGGACATGGGTTTGGGTGAACTCCAGGAGATGTTGATGGACAGGGAGGCCTGGTGTGCTGTGGTTCATGGGACAGGGAGGCCTGGTGTGCTGTGATTCATGAGGTCGCATCGGACACAACTGAGCAACTGAACTGAACTGAACTGAATTATGAACTATATTGACCATCTTTTCATGTGCTTGTTAGCTATCTGTATGTCTTCTTTGGAGAGTGTCTGTTTAATCCGTTTTCCCACTTTTTCATTGGGTTGTTTGTTTTTCTGGTATTGAGTTGTATGGGCTGCTTGTATATTTTGGAAATTAATCCTTTGTAACTGGTTTCAGTTGCTATTATTTTCTCCCACTCTGAGAGTTGTCTTTTCACCTTGCTGATAGTTTCCTTTGCTGTGCAAAAGTTTTTCAGTTTAATCAGGTCTCACTTGTTTACTTTCGTTTTTATTTCCATTGCTCTAGGAGGTGGGTCATAGAGGATCTTGGTTTTATTTATGTCATTGAGTATTCTGCCTATTTTTTCTCTAAGAGTTTTATAGTTTCTGGTCTTACATTTAGGTCTTTAATCCATTTTGAGTTTATCTTTGTGTATGATGTTATGAAATATTCTAATTTCATTCTTTTACATATAGCTGTCCAATTTTCCCAGTACCATTTAATGACGATGCTGTCTTTGCCTCATTGTATATTCTTAGCTCCTTTGTCAAAAATAAGGTGCCCATAGGTGCATGGGTTTATTTCTGGGCTTTCTATTTTTTTCCATTGGTCTATATGTCTGTTTTAGTGCCAGTACTCTTTTGTGCGGTAGTGTCTTGATGACTATAGCTTTGTAGTATGGTCTGAAGTCAGGAATGTTGATTCCTCCAGCTCCATTCTTTTTTCTCAAGACTGCTTTGGTTATTCAGGGCCTTTTGTATTTCCATATGAATTGTGAAATATTTTGTTATAGTTCTGTGAAAAATTTCATTGGTAATTTGATAGGGATCACATTGAATCTGTAGATTGCATTTGGTAGTATAGTCATTTTCACAATATTGATTCTTCCTGCCCAGGAACATGGAATATCTCTGCCCCTATTTATGTTGTCTTTGATTTTTTTCATTAGTGTCTTATATTTTCTGTGTATAGTTCTTTTGTCTCCTTGGGTAAGTTTATTCCTAGCTATTTAATTCTTTTGGTTGCAATGGTGAATGGGATTGATGCTTAATTTCTCTTTCTGATTTTTCATTGTTAGTATATAGAATGCAAGCAATTTCTGTGTATTGATTTTGTATCCTGCAACCTTGCTAAATTCACTGATTAGCTCTAGTAATTTTCTGATACTCTCTTTAGGGTTTTCTATGTATAGTATCATGTCATCTGCAAACAGTGAGAGATTTAGTTCTTCGTTTCTGATTTGGATTCTTTTTATTTCTTTTTCTTCTCTGATTGCTAGAGCTAGGACTTCCAGAACTATGTTGAATAATAGTGGTGAACGTGGATGCCTTTGTCTTGTTCCTGATCTTAGTGGAAATGCTTTCAGTTTTTCACCATTGAAAATAATGTTTGGTGTAGGCTTATCATATATGGCCTTTACTATGTTGAGGTAGGTTCCTTCTATGCCCATTTTTTGAAGAGTTTTAATCATAAATGTGTGCTGAATTTTGTCAAAGGTTTTTTCTGCATCTATTGAGATTATCATATGATTTTTATCTTTCAATTTGTTAATGTGGTATATCACATTGATTGATTTGTGTATACTGAAGAATCCTTGCATCCCTGAAATAAACCCAACTTGATCATGGTGTATGAACTTTTTGATGTGTTGCTGAATTCTGTTTGCTAAAATTTTGTTGAGGATTTTTGCATCTATGTTCATCAGTGATATTGGTAGTTTTCTTTTTTTGTGTTGTCCTTGTCTGGTTTTGGTATCAGGGTGACAGCGGCCTTGTAGAATGAGTTTGGAAGTGTTCCTTCCTTTGCAATTTTTTTGAAAGAGTTTTAGAAGGATAGGCATTAGCTCTTCTCTAAATTTGATAGAATTCTCCTGTGAAGCCATCTGGTCCCCGGCTTTTGTTTTTTGGGAGATTTTTTATCACAGCTTCCATTTCAGTGCTTGTAATTGGATTGTTCACAATTTCTATTTCTTCCTAGTTCAGTCTTGGAAGATTGAACTTTTCTAAGAGTATGTCCATTTCTTCCAGGTTATCCATTTTATTGCCATATAGTTGTTCATAATAGTCTCTTATAGTCCTTTGTATTTCTGCATTGTCTGTTGTAGCCTTCCTTTTTCATTTCTAATTTTGTTGATTTGATTCTTCTCCGGTTTTTTTTTTTTTTTTCCCCTGATGAGTCTGGCTATGGGTTTGCCAATTTTGTTTATCTTCTCATAGAAAGAGCTTTTAATTTTATTATTCTTTACTATTTTTTCTTTCATTTCTTTTTCATTTATTTCTGCTCAGATCTTTATGATTTCTTTCCTTCTACTAATCTGGGTTTTGTTTTTGTTCTTTTTTCCCAGTTGTTTTAGGTGTAAAGTTAGGTAATCTATTTGATGTTCTTTTTCTTGTTTCTTGAGGTATGACTGTTTTGTTATAAACTTCCCTCTTAGAACTGCTTTTGTTCCATCCCATAGGTTTTGAGTTATTGTGTTTTCATTGTTGTTTGTTTCTAGAAATTTTTTTTATTTCCCTTTTGATTTCTTCAGTAACCCATTGGATGTTTAGAAACATATTGTTTAATCTCCATGTGTTTGTGTATTTACAGGTTTTTTTTTCTTGTAATTGATATCTAATATCATAGTATTATGGTCAGAAAAGATGCTTGATATGATTTCAATTTTCTTAAATTTACTGAGGCTTGATTTTTGACCCAAGATGTGGTCTATCCTGGAGAATGTTCCATGTGCACTTGAGAAGGTGAATTCTTCTGCATTTGCATGGAATGTCCTGAAGGTGTCAGTGAGATCCATCTTATCTAATGTTTCGCTTAGGACTTGTGTTTCCTTATTAATTTTCTGTTTTGATGATCTGTCCATTGGTGTGAGTGTGGTGTTAAAGTCTACTATTATTGTGTTACTGTCAATTTCTCCTTTTATGTCTGTTAGTGTTTCTTATGTAGTGAGGTGCTCCTATGTTGACTGTATAGATATTTACAATTGTTATGTCTTCCTCTTGGATTTATCCCTTGATCATTATGTAGTGTCCTTCCTTATCTCTTGTTCTAAGGTCTAATTTGTCTGATATGTGGGTTGCTACTCCAGGTTTCTTTTTTTTTTTTTTTTTACAGTTATTTATATTTTATTTGCCTAAATATCTACAAGCTTTTATTTTTTTATTTTTTTTTAATTAATTTTTATTTTTTAGTTTGTTTTGCTTTACAATACTGTATTCGTTTTGTTACACATTGACATGAATTAGCCATGAGTGTACATGAACTCCCAATCCCGACCCCCTCCTCCACCCTCCCGCCCCACACCCTCTCTCTGGATTATCCCCGTGCATCAGTCCCAAGCATCCTGCATCCTGCATCAAACCTGGCCTGGCGATTCGTTTCACTCACGACATCACACATGTTACACTGCCACTCTGCCAACCCATCCCACCCTCTCCCTCTCCCACAGAGTCCAAAAGGCCGTTCTATACAACTGTGTCTCTTTTGCTGTCTTGCGTACAGGTTTATCATTACCATCATTCTAAATTCCATATATATGTGTAAGTATACTGTATTGATGTTTTTCTTTCTGGCTTACTTCACTCTGTATAATCGGCTCCAGCGTCATCCACCTCATTAAAACTGATTCAAATGTATTCTTTTTAATAGCTGAGTAATACTCCATTGTGTATATGTACCACAGCTTTCTTATCCATTCATCTGCTGATGGACATCTAGGTTGCTTCCATGTCCTGGCTATTACAAACAGTGCCGCGATGAACATTGGGGTACACGTGTCTCTTTCAATTCTGGTTTCCTCGGTGTGTATGCCCAGCAGTGGGATCGCTGGATCATAAGGCAGTTCTATTTGCAATTTTTTAAGGAATCTCCACACTGTTTTCCATAGTGGCTGTACTAATTTGCATTCCCACCAACAGTGTAAGAGGGTTCCCTTTTCTCCACACCCTCTCCAGCATTTATTGCTTGTTGACTTTTGCATCGCAGCCATTCTGACTGGTGTGAAATGGTACCTCATTGTGGTTTTGATTTGCATTTCTCTGATAATGAGTGATGTTGAGCATCTTTTCATGTGTTTGTTAGCCATTCGTATGTCTTCTTTGGAGAAGTGTCTATTTAGTTCTTTGGCCCATTTTTTGATTGGGTCATTTATTTTTCTGGAGTTGAGCTGCATAAGCTGCTTGTATATTTTTGAGATTAGTTGTTTGTCTGTTGTTTCATTTGTTATTATTTTCTCCCATTCAGAAGGCTGTCTTTTCACCTTGCTTATAGTTTCCTTTGTTGTGCAGAAGCTTTTAATTTTAATTAGATCCCATTTGTTTATTTTTGCTTTTATTTCCAGTATTCTAGGAGGTGGGTCATAGAGGATCCTGCTGTGATTTATGTCAGAGAGTGTTTTGCCTATGTTCTCCTCTAGGAGTTTTATAGTTTCTTGTCTTACGTTTAGATCTTTAATCCATTTTGAGTTTATTTTTGTGTATGGGGTTAGAAAGTGATCTAATTTCATTCTTTTACAAGTGGTTGTCCAGTTTTCCCAGCACCACTTGTTAAAAAGATTGTCTTTAATCCACTGTATATTCTTGCCTCCTTTGTCGAAGATAAGCTGTCCATAGGTGTGTGGATTTATCTCTGGGCTTTCTATTTTGTTCCATTGATCTATATTTCTGTCTTTGTGCCAGTACCATACTGTCTTGATGACTGTGGCTTTGTAGTAAAGCCTGAAGTCAGGCAGGTTGATTCCTCCAGTTCCATTCTTCTTTCTCAAGATGGCTTTGGCTATTCGAGGTTTTTTGTGTTTCCATACAAATTGTGAAATTATTTGTTCTAGCTCTGTGAAAAATACCGCTGGTATCTTGATAGGAATTGCATTGAATCTGTAGATTGCTTTGGGTAGTATACTCATTTTCACTATATTGATTCTTCCGATCCATGAACATGGTATGTTTCTCCATCTATTAGTGTCCTCTTTGATTTCTTTCATCAGTGTTTTATAATTTTCTATATATAGGTCTTTAGTTTCCAGGTTTCTTTTGCTTCACATTTGCATGGAATATATTTTCTATCCTCTCACTTTCAGTCTATATGTGTCTTTAGGTCTGAAGTGGATTTCTTGTCAATAGCGTATATATGGGTCTTGTTTTTGTATCCATTCAGCCAGTCTGTATCTTTCGGTTGGAGCATGTAATCCACTTACATTTAAAGTAATTATTGATATATATGTCCCTATTGCCATTTGCTTAATTTTGCTTTGGGGTTGATTGTGTGCATCTTTTTTCTCTTGTATTTCTTGACTATATAAGTCCCATTAACATCTATTGTAAAGCTTGTTTGGTGGTTGTCTTTAGGTCTGAAGTGGATTTCTTGTCAATAGCGTATATATGGGTCTTGTTTTTGTATCCATTCAGCCAGTCTGTATCTTTCGGTTGGAGCATGTAATCCACTTACATTTAAAGTAATTATTGATATATATGTCCCTATTGCCATTTGCTTAATTTTGCTTTGGGGTTGATTGTGTGCATCTTTTTTCTCTTGTATTTCTTGACTATATAAGTCCCATTAACATCTATTGTAAAGCTTGTTTGGTGGTACTGAATTCTCTTAACTTTTGCTTCTCTGAAAAGCTATTTATTTCTCCATAAATTTTGGATGAGGTCCTTGTTGGATATAGTAATCTTGGTTGTAGATTTTTCCCTTTCAGTACTTTAAATATATCCTGCCATTCCCTTCTGGCCTGCAGAGATTCTGCTGAAAGATCACCTGTTAAATGTATGGGGTTTCCCTTATATACTACTTGTTGCTTTTCCCTTGCTGCTTTCAATATCCCTTCTTTGTGTTTAGTCTTTGTTAGTTTGATTATTATGTGTCTTGGTGTGTTTCTCCTTGGGTTTACCCTGTATGGGACTCTTTGTGGCTCTTGAACTTATTGACTATTTCCTTTTCCATATTGACTTCCCTGGTGGTTCAGACGGTAAAGCGTCTGTCTACAATGTGGGAGACTTGGGTTCAATCCCTGGATCCAATCCCTGGGTTGGGAAGATCCCTGGAGAAGGAAATGACAACCCACTCCAGTACTCTTACCTAGAAAATCTCATGGATGGAGGAGCTTGGTGCAGGCTACTGTCCATGGGGTCACAGAGAGTCGGGCATGACTGAGCCACTTCACTTCACTTTCCATATTGGGGAAATTTTCAACTATAATCTATTCAAAATTTTCCTCATACCCTTTCTTTTTCTCTTCTTATTCTGGGACCCCTATAATTCGAATGTTGGTGTGTTTGATATTGTCCCAGATGTCTCTGAGACTATCCTCAGTTCTTTTCATTCTTTTTACTCTATTCTGCTCTTCAGACATTATTTCCACCATTTTATCTTCCATCTCACTGATTCATTCTTCTGCTGCAGATATTCTGCTATTTATTCCTTCTAGAGTGTTTTTAATGTCAGTAATTGTGTTGTTTGTCTCTGTCTTTATTCTTTAACTCTTCTAGGTCTTTGTTAATTGATTCTTGCGTTTTCTCCATTCTGTTTTCAAGGTTTTTGATTATCTTTACTATCATTATTCTTAATTCTTTTTCAGGTAGTTTTCCTATTTCCTCTTCATTTATTTGGGCTTCTGTGTTTTCAGTTTGTTCCTTCATTTGTGTAGTATTTCTCTGCTTTTTCATTATTTTTTTTTTAACTTATTGTGTTTGAGGTCTCCTTTTCCAAGTCTTCAAGGTTGAATTCTTTCTTCCTTTTGGTTTCTGCCCTCTTAAGTTTGGACCAGAGGTTTGTGCAAGCTTTGTATAGGGTGAGGTTTGTACTGAGTTTTTGTTTGTTTGTTTTTCCTCTGATGGGCAGGGCTGAGTGAGGTGGTAATCCTGTCTGCTGATGATTAGGTCTGTATTTTTGTTTTGTTTGTTGTTTAGATGAAGCATCCTGCACAGGATGCTACTGGTGGTTGGGTGATGCCGGCTCTTGTATTCAAGTGGTTTCCTTTGTGTGAGTTCTCACTATTTGATACTCCCTAGGGCTAGTTCTCTGGTAGTCTAGGGGCTTGGAGTGTGTGCTCCCACTCCAAGGCTCAGGGCTTGATCTCTGGTCAGGAATGAAGATTCCACGAGTGGTTTGTTATGGCATTAAGTGAGATAAAAACAAATAACCAAAAATAAGAAACCAAAGATAAACCCCAGACAAATGGCAGTTACAAAATCAGGCAAATAATAATTAAAATAATGGAATATACATATATACATATACACCCATAAGCAAAATCCAAACAGTCCAACAAAAATAAAGAATAGATTGACCCAGCGAGCAAAGGAAACCAAAAATTATACCTACCAGTTAAGAACAAAGCTAACTAAAGTAGAAACTGGAAAACAAAACTAAAGCAAGGTGCCAACTGGGGGATAAAGCAATGAAACAAAACTAACAAATATGTTGAGGGGAAAGGAAAGAAAGAATAGATATACAAAGTTAAATAGAGGTAGATAAAAGAATATTCATAAACTTTATAGATTAACAGAAGAAAAAAAGCAAAGAAATACATGTAGAAAAATTTTAATAGGCTTAAAAATTAAAATAAAAAAGAGGAAAAACAAGGAAGAAGAAAGAAAAAAAAAGGGGGGGGATATCTCCACAGAACTGCAAAAGCCCAATGTAGAGGCAGAGGTTTATAACAGCAATGAAAAGTGTGACTGAATATACACATATTTATATACATCCATAAGCAAAATCAAAACAGTCCAACACAAATATAATACAGTAGATTGACCTGATGAACAGAGGAAGCCAAAATTTACATCTACCAGTTAAGAACAAAACTAACTAAAGCACAAACTGGAAAACAAAACTAAAGCAAGGTGCCAAGTGGGGAATAAAGCAATGAAAACAAAACTACCGAATACGTTGAGAGGAAAAGAAAAAGAATAGATATGCAAAGTTAAACAAGGTAGATAAAGAAGTTTTATATACATTAAAGATTAACTGCAAGGGGAAAAGAGCAGTAGGAAAAGCAAACAAAGAGATAAATGTAGAAAAAATGATAGGTTAAGAAAAATTAATTATAAAAAGAGGGAAAAAAGGAAGAATAAAGGGGAAAAAAGGAAAACTTCATAGAACTACAAAAACTCAATATAAAGGCAGAGATTTACAACAACAATAAAAAATATGACTGAGAAAAAAAATAAAAACTCAAAAGCTGAATTAGATTTCAGAGTGCTAATAAAATCGACAACAGTGGGGGTGAAAAAGGAAAAAAAATCCAAAAGAATCTACAGAACAAGTCAAAACATAAGAATAATAAATGTTTTTCTCAGGTCACTGCTGTCAGAGTCTTTCCCTCGCTGGGAGTCACAGTCCACCTCACCTCCCTAGGCTGCCCTCCCACACTGGGCTGATCTCCGGACCTGCTGTGGGGGCAGCGCAGATTCTAACCCGGCGCTGCTATGTCAGTTCTTGCCTCCAGTGTCCACAGCTGTCAGAACTAGTGCATTTTCTTTTGTAGGAGCTCTCAATGTCCTTTTATATATTCCATAGACACAGGGTCTGCCCAGTTGATTGTGTGGATTTAATCTGCAGCTTGTACAGCTGGTGGGAAGGTTTTGAGTCTTTTTTCCTTAGCCACACTGCCCCTGGGTTTCAACTGTGGTTTTATTTCCACCTCTTCATGTGGGTTGAAGAGGTTTTTGCTGGAATTTGCTCCTGAGGCTGCCCTGGAGGACTTGGTCTGCCCCAGTGAGGGTCAGGTGTAGAGGTGATGCAGCTGCTTGGGTCACAGGGGTTCTGGCAGCACCAGGTACTCAGGGGAGTTGGCAGCTAGGGCAGAAGGAAATACAGTGCTCTAGTAGGGTATGACAACCTGTATTAACCAATATGCTCCAGTATTCTTGCCTGGAGAACTCTCCTGATTGAGAAGCCTGGCAGGCCACAGTCCACAGGGTTGCAAAGAGTTGGATACTACTAAAGTGACCCTGTGTGCATAGATGCAAGACTTTTTTTTTTTTTTGGCCTGTGGCAGCTCTACCCCAGTGAGAGTTGAGTGTGAAGGTGGTGCAGCTTCTTGGCTTGCAGGGACCCTGGCGGTGCCAAGTGTGCAGGGACACAGACTTCCTCCACCACAAAGTTATGGCTCTATCAGAGTCTTTTTTCGAGCCTCTTGTAGTTGACAATCAGAAGACTTCTTTTGCAAAATATATTTTTAAATGGTGGAAAGTATCCTAAATTTGATAAATGCTATTAATGTATACATCTAAGAAGCTCAAGAAATTCCAGGTGGACTAATGCAAAGAGATCCACACTTCAATACATAATAGTAAAAATATTGAAATGAAAAGACAAAAGACTTAAAAGGGGCAAGAAAACAACAACTTGCCATGAACAAGAGACTCCCCAATAAAATTAGTCTTACCACCAAAAATACTAGAAGCCAGGAGGCAGTTAATAACATTCAAAGTGCAGTCAGCTAAGAATCTTAAATCCAGAAAAACAATCCTTAGAAGACAAAGGCATTCATAGATAAACAAAATCTTAGCAAATATATTGTTAGTAGATCCATATTACAAGAAATGCTAAAGTCTTTCAGGCTGAAAGCACAATTTTGCCAAGGATAAAACCCCAAAACAATATGAACCCACATGAAGATCCACAAATTTACCTTTGCCCACAAATTTGTTAACCTAGATAAAATGGACCTGCTCCTTGAAAGACGGAACTATCAAAACTCACACAAGAAAAAGTAGATAATAGACTTATCTCTATTTAAAATTTTAAATGAATAATTCAAAATTTTCTAAAACAAAGCAATAGGCTCAGATGAGCTCGTGGTGAATTCTACCACACACTTAAGGCAGACGTTATACCAGTTCTCTTCAATACTTTCAGAAGACAGAAGCCAAGATTATATTTCCTGACTCATTCTGTGAAGCCACTATTATCCTAATACCAAAACCAAAGATATTTCAAGAAAAGAATACTATAGACCAATGTTTCATGTGAACATAGATGCAAAATCCATCAACAAAATATTAGCAAATCAAAACCAACATTGTGTAAAAAAGATTATACATAATGACCAAGAAGGATTTACCTCAGGTTTGTGAGGCTGGTTCAGCACTCAGAAATCAGTTAATGTAATCCATCATACAATAAGCTGAAAACAAAAACCACATTATTATATCAATACATGTAGAAAAACTCTGACAAAATCCAATACTGCTTCATGACAAAAACTCTCAGCAAACTAGGAATAGAGACAAACTTGCTCAAATTGATATATAATCCCTACAAGAAGGTTACAGCTATGGCTCAGCAGGAAAAGAACCAGCTTGCCAATGCAGGAGACACCGGTTGGATTCTTGGGTTGGAAAGATGCCCTGGAGGAGGGCATGGCAACCCACTTCAGTACTTTTGCCTGGAGAATCCCATGGACAGGGGAGCCTCGTGCACAACAGTCCATGGGGTCACAGAAAGTCAGACAAGACTGAGAAACTAACACACATATCACTGTGCTTTATGGTGGACAAACTCAGAATCTTCCCTCATAAAGCCAGGCACAAGTCAAGGATGTACAATGACATCACTCTTCTTCAACATTGTACCAGAAGTTCTAGCTAGCACAATGAGACAACAAGGAAGTAAAAGGTACACAGAATGGGAAGGAAGAAATGAAACTACCTTTGTTCACAGATGACATGGTCATCTATACATAAAGTCTGACAGAATTTACAAAGACCTGCTAGAACTAATATGCAATTATGGCAGGTTGCAGGATTCAAGGTTAGTACACAAAATGAATTCCTTCCTTATATACCAGCAATGAACAGAAATACCATTTATATTATAACCTCCCCCAAAATATTTAGGTATAAATTTAACAAAATATTACAAAATCTATTTGACAAAAACTATAAAATTCCAAATTCAAAGAAGAACTAAGTAAGTGACATAAAGAGGAAAACTCAGTATTGTTAAGATGTCAGTTCTTCCCAACCTTGGCTTATAGATTCAATGCAATTCTAGTCAAAGTCCTAGCAAGTTATTTTATTAAATGAACTTTTCTTCTTTCTTGTCTTAACTTACAGTTATAAAAGTCTACAGTTAAGAAATTTTCAAATAAATAGCCTAATTTTCCATATTGAGGTATTATAAAAAGAAAAGCAAGCAAAGCTATAACAAGTATAGGAATAAAATCATAAAAATTCACATGGAAGTTAATGAAATAGTAGAAGCAAAACAGCAGTAAAAATCCACAGTGGAAAAGTTTTGTTCTTAGAAAATGTTAGCCAATTTGACTCATATTTAGCTAAACTAATCAAGGAAAATAAGAGGGAAAAATGAAATTAACAAAATCAAGAATAAAACAGGGACATTATTCAAAACTTTACAGAAATTTCAAAAGGAAATTATAAGACAATGCTATGAAAAACTGTGTATTTTAATCAATAGTACTACTAGCTATATACCCACATGCAAAATGATGAAGTTGGAGTCCTACATTATCCAACATATAAAAACTAAAAGTGAGTCTAAAGCTTATATGAGATAGTTTATAAACTTCTTACAGTAAACATAGGAGTGATTCTTTCTGACTGCAGATTAAATATTGATTTCTTAGCTATGACACTGAAAGCACAAGCAATAAAAAGAAAAACTAAGTAAATAGAATTTCTCCACAATTAAAAGGAACTTAAAAAAATATTATCAGGAAAGTAAAGACAACCCACAGAATGGGAAAGAATATTTATAAATGCTTTACTGATAAGGGTCTCGTAGCCAGAACAAATGACTCCATGGACTGTAGTCTGCTAGGGTCCTGTGTCAATGGAATTATTCTGGCAAGAGTATTGGAGTGGGTTGCCATTTCCTACTTCAGAGAATAAATGAAAAGGCAACAATTGAAAATGTGCAAAAGATCTGTGTAGATATTTTTGCAAAGAATATATACAAACTGAAAAAATTGTCAACGCAATTCTCCATGAGGGAAATTCAAATCAAAGTCATCATGGAATTTCACTTCACCATTTCTTTTCTAATGAGAAAGACAGATAGTAAAAAGTATCATCAGGTTGAAAAATTGGAACTCTTTTACAATGGTGTTGAAAATATAAAATGGTATGATGCTATGGAAAACAGTCTGGCAGTTCCTCAGAAGAGTAAACATAGATTTATAATGGTATATAACTTTTCAGTGTGACACATTATACTTCTACTTCTGTAAGCTACGGCATGCTCACCACCAAAAATTTAGTTTCCACTCGTTGCCGTACAAACAAACCCTTTTTACCAATTTTGCTCTCTCCTCCCCTCTTGTAATCATGCCTCTGTCTATGTGTCCCTGTTTTTGTTGGGATTGGTATATTCATTTATTTTATCTTTGTATGTTTGTTGTATTCCAGATGTGAGTGGAATCATACAGTCTTTGTCTTTCTCCATCTGAATTATTTTTATTACGCTTATTATACCCTTAAGGAATCTGAACTCTGCAACCTGCTATAATTGCATATTAGTTCTAGCAGGTCTTTGTAAATTCTGTCAGACTTTATATATAGATGATCATGTCATCTGTGAACAAAGGTAGTACCATAGTCACATAGGGTCAAAAAGAATCGGACATAACTGGAGTGACTTAGCACCTCAAGGTCCATCCATGTTGTCACAAGTGGCACAATTTCATCTTTATGTGACTGAGTAGGATACACAATGGAATATATATATATATATAGACCACAACTTTATCCATGCACCCATTGATGGACACTTAGGTTGCTTCCATATCTTGGCTACTGTTAAGTAATACTGCAATGACCATAAGAATGCACCTATCTTTCCAAATTGGTATTTCCATATTTCTTTAGACAAAATTTACATAACTTTATAATGTTACCTCATTAAAAAAAAGAAAAAAAGATTTAACGTAGAATTGCCATATGACCCAGTAATTCTACTTCTAGCTATATACCCAGGAGAATTGAAAACATATTCACATAAAGACTTGTACATAAATGTTCACATAAAAGTTATTCAGAATATCCAAAATGTGAAAGCAATCCAAATAACCAACCAATGAATGGATAAATCAAATAAGGCATATCACTGCAGTGTAATATTTTCAATGTAAAGTAAGCAGAAGAAGTGATATGGTATATAGTACAAACATGGACACACCTTGAAAACCTCATGAAAGAATGTGAAAGTGGAAGTGACTCAGTCTGTCCAGCTCTTTGCAACCCCATGGACTATACAGTCCAAGGAATTCTCCAGGCCAGAATACTCGAGTGGGTAGCCTTTCCCTTCTTCATGGGATCTTCCCAACCCAGGGGTCGAACCCAAGTCTCCCACATTGCAGCAGATTCTTTACCACCTGAGCCACCAGGGAAGCCCTGCAAACCTCATGCTAAGTTAAAAAAAAAGTGACTCAAAGACCATATATTGTATGATTCTATTTCTATGAAAAGCCCGTGCGTATGTGCTAAGTCACTTCAGTCCTGTCCGACTCTGTGTACCCCTATGGACTGTAGCTCGCCAGGCTCCTCTGTCCGTGGGATTCTGCAGGCAAGAATACTGGAGTGGACTGCCATTTCCTTCTCCAATGAAAAGCCCAGAATAGGCAAATCTATTGGGAAAAGAAATAGAATAACAAATAGTTGCCTAGAGCTAGGGAGTTTGGTAAGAAAAAGGAAGTGAATATTAATGAATCTAGGTTTTCTTTCTTGCTGATGAAAATGTTCCAAAATTGATTCTGATGATGGTTGCACAATTCTGTACAATACTAAAAACCAATGTACTGAACACTTTTATATCTCAATGAAGTTGCTTTTTAAAAAAATCTTGGAAGTGTGTTTTATCATGAGAATGTGATTTTATGAGGTCATGATTAGGAGATCTGAAACTCAGCCTGGATGCCCAGGGTTTCCATGACGACTTCCTCCTGGCAACAGTCTTGGATTTTAAGAGAATCATCTGGCGAGCCAGTGTGTATGTATATTGTAAAGAGGGAGGGTGGTAGGGGAGGAGAAAGAGAGAGAGAAAGGCCATGGGGTGGTTAAATAATCCATAGAAAAACTACGTATAATTCAGGAGTAACATGAAATCAGATTCAACTTTGAAAAGTAAGCAAAGGACATAATACAGACAGCTTTTAAATGCCAAGTTAATGTGTTCAAACTCAATTCCATGCCTATCATAAAACTATCGATCAGATTTTGGTGAAAGACTGTGGTGAGATTTACCTCTACTTCTGAGTTGTGGAGAATGGAGTCTTTGAGAAAAGGAGAAGTAGGCTGGGAAGGAAGAAACAGAAGGCAGTAATGACAGTTAAGACATTACTGCAATTACACAGGCAAGAAATAACAGGAGCGTGGCTCAGCTGGTAAAGAATCCACCTGCAATGCAAGAGACACAGCAGATGCAGGTTCAATCCCTGGGTCCAGAAGGTGCCCTGGAGGAAGGCATGGTAACCCACTCTAATATACTTGCTGGAAGAATCCCATGGACTGAGGAGCCTGCTGGGCTATAGTCTGAACGATTGCAAAGAGTCAGACACAACTAAGCAGGCAGGCAGAACTCAAAGGACAGTGAAGGTGAAGAGCAGTGGAAGAGGGGGTAGATTGAATATACATTGAGGAGGTTAACAAAAGGTTTTTATGATAGATTTGGGCATTGCTTCCAAGGGGAAGGTGAGAAGAGAGAAGAATCAGGATGAGACCCAGATTTCATTAGGAGCCAGGAGTGTCTGAACCAAGAAGTGAGCTAGAGAAACAGGAGGACGGCTGAGCTTAGGAAAACTGCAAAATTTTTGCTCTTAAAGGTCAGGCATGTGTTTTTTACATTTAGTAGATCCAATCTATAGCACAGTGCAAATCAGGTAGCTGATTGGACAAATTGCAATAGTACTAGAGCCCCAAATCAAGTATTCAGATTCTCAAGTTCCTGCTGAGCCAATTTCCCAAAAGCCAAAAAGGAAATTGTCAGGGTTTGTGGCAAATGGCAAGGAGTAGTAATCAAGCATTCTACTGGTTTCTAAGCCTGCCTGGTGTTCCAATCGATGAGGTACTTGCCAAAGTTCATGGTGACAGAAATTGTGGCAGAAAGGCTGCTATTGGAGTGGAAAAACAGAAAGGCTTTGCAGAATTTTGATTTACAGTCTCAGCTGTAAATGCCAGTTGTTCCACTAACTTCATTTTTGCTAATGCAAGAACAGCTTTTGCAGTAATAACATATTTCAGTGTGAATGTCTTTTTAATAATCCTTAATTGAGTCCTAATTCCCTTGATAGCCACTTTGAGGAGACAACTGCATTCCAAAAGTAACACTGCATGAGTACATTTGAGAAAAGACTAACCATATGCACGCACACACACACAATCAGGAAGATGTTAGGTACATTTTAACACATTATCATATTTCTTAAATGTCTTCAAAGGAAGACCCTGAACCCTTTAATAAGCCATTACTCTGAATTTCATAGGCATCAGCAATTAACAACCCGTACCTTCTCATCAGTCAGAATCTGAGCAGCATGGAGATGGGAGATAAGGATGCCGTGATTAAAAGAGCAATAATAGAGAAAGACAAAAGAGATGAATAGAGAAAAAAATCATACAATCATAATGTAACCACAGAAGCCAGGGCAAGATTGCAGCAACGGGGACAGCTGAATATATTTTATCATGGGATCCAATATAATTTAACAACTTTTTTTTTTTTTTTTTACCCAGTGGTGAGAGCCAATAAGCTAAGTCAGGATCAATGAGTTGACATTGATGGGTCCAAAGTAACAAAGCTGCCAAGAAAACATAAATGCCAACAAAGAAATATGTGCGTGCCCTCACCTTTCCCCTCCTGAGCCCTTGGTAGAACAAATTTATTTTTGTATTATAGAAAATTGCTCACAGTAGCACCGCAACAGTCTTCATCCATTTCCAACTGTCTTCCGTTCTTCTTACCTGCAGTAATTCTTAACTCTTGCTCTGAGAACAGCTTCATGAGACTAGCCTTGAACATTTGGGCCAGAAGGCTCAGAGAGGCTTTAGTCACCATGCAAGGAACATCAGCAATGTCATATGTTTACACTACACTCGTTCCCTAGCCTGTCATCTGGGAAGAACTAATTTATAAAAGGTAAAAAGCAGAATACCATGGTTCATTAATCTTCTATCTCCTGCCTTCCAGGGCACTCAAGTTTCCTTGCTATTAAAGCTTTTTTTGATCATCTTGTATTCCTTTTTAAAATTAACATTTATTGGAATGTAGTTGCTTTACAATGTTGTGTTAGTTCTACTGTACAGTGAAATGAATCAGCCACACATATATATTTATCCCCTCCCTTTTGAACTTTCCTTCCATTCAAGTTCACCACAGCACATTAAGTAGAGTTCCCTATGCTATACAGTAGGTTCTCATTAGGTACCTATTTTATACACAGTATCAATAGTGTATATGTGCCAACCCCAATCTTCCAGTTCTTCCTACCCCTTCCCTTTATTGCACTTACTTTCTTGAACAATTACGTTTGTATTTTTGTTGTCTGTTTCCTTGACTATAAATTTCATGAATTCTATGGACAGTGTTTGTTCATGGATCTCTTCTCCTAATCTCATAAACACTCAGGAAATAAGTCTTTAGGAGTGGTAGGAAGAGACCGATGGAAGAGGGAGAAAGGAAAAAAGGAAACAAGACGGAAAAGAAGTCAATTCTTGGCTTCCTCGTGATCTGACCATGCAGCTAAACATGTGTCGGGTATTTTCATGAGGGACATTTAATAAGCATTTGGGTCACATGGCCCCACCAGAGTGTTACTCATGCAGAAGAGAAATTACGACTTACGATCTGGGTCCCTCTTGCCCCAGTATATGCCAGCTGCTGGCCTGCCATTTCTGTGTCTATTATGGTGGGCAAAGGAAAGAAGATCAGCTCTATTGTCTATGACATTTCAGTTTTAAGGCCCAAAAAGAAAAGAAAAGCATAGCAGAGTGATCTAACGGAAGAAAAAAATACTAAGCATGATTTTCTGTGATCATAGTTCTCTACTCCTTGATCAGATAGTTGTTATTTACACACCGCTCCAAAAGTAGCCCATTCACAAGAAGAAGTCTCAAACATCATACAACATTATCTACAAATAACAAAATAACTGTTGCTTTTTTTTTTTTTTTGGCTCCAGTGACACTAGAATTGCAAAGACAAACAACACAGAAAGCCTATGGTGTCTCCTAATGCAACACCAAGGAATAGAATTTTCTGCAATGATGAGTGTGTTCTTTAGTCTGTGCTTTCTTCCATATAATACATATGGCTCTTCAGTCCTTGAAATCTGGCTGATATGCCTAAGGAATTAAATTCTTACAGCTTAGAAAATAAAGAAATAATGAAAATAAATTAATTGCCATTTTAAATTCTTAAGAATTAAATAATAAAATATTTATGCCATTTAATTAATTTACATTTAAATGTGAATGGATATAAAAGTTAGTGGTTACTCTCTTGGACAAGTCAAAATAACATCACAACAGTTTAGCTAATGAGGAAGGTGGGCCTCAGCCTCATATTCTGACTTTCTGATTCCAAAAATCATCTGAGTATGTACTTCTAGTCAGATCTGACTACACTTAATTGATAAGCCACTATATTGTTAAATGCTAGTCCTGTCTTTTTACAACCTGGATTGAAATATCCATTTCTGGAGTCACCTCTTTGGCTTACACAATAGAGTATGGGGGCCTTTTCTCCCAGTAGTTTCCTTTAAAAAAAATGCCCATGCCTTATGAGGAAGGAAGCCTGTAAATGTATGCTTTGTGGGTCAGGATGGTACCAAATGTGGAGGAGAGTCTTGGGCAGGAAGGATCATTGGAAATGTGGGAGATTCAGACTGAGAGAAATTGTTGTTTTGTTTCTGTTCAGTCACTAAGTTCTGTCTGACTCTTTGCGACCCCATGGACTACTGCATGCCAGCCTCCTCTGTCGTCCATTTTCTCCCGGAGTTTGCTCAAATTCAGGCCCATTGAGGTGGCGACGCTATCTAACCTTTTCATTCTCTGCTGCCCCCTTGTCATTTTGCCTTCAATCTTTCCCTGCGTCAGGGTCTTTTCCAATGAGTTCACTCTTTGCATCAGGTGGTCCAAGTATTGAAGTTTCAGCATCAGGCCTTCCAATGAATAATCAGGGTTGATTTCCTTTAGGATTGACTGATTTAACCTCCACGCAGTTCAAGGCACTCTCAAGCGTCTTCTCCAGGACCACTTTGAAAGCCTCAGTTCTTTGGCGCTCAGCCTTCTTTATGATCCATCTCTCATATCTGCCTGTGACTCCTGGAAAAACCATAGCTTTGACGATATGGACCTTTGTTGGCAACGTGATATCACTGATATTTAATACACTATCTAGATTAATCATAGAAGTAGGTTAATTCACATTCTGAATCTTACAAATCATGAGATGGAAGTGTGGTGGTTGATCATTCTCACAAGGGCTGAGCAGAGAGGGTACCATACTATCTACTAGGGAATATCAGCCTGAGTGCCAGCAACTGCACTATAGGTTATCAATGCTTATCCTGGATCATGAGGCTTATAGGAATAAATATTCACAAGGTAACTGTTTCTAAGAGTGCAGAGAAACCTTAGGAACTCTTGGGCGATTTCAGTTATCAGTTGTTTCTTCTTTCTCTCTCTCCTCTTTCCTCATCTTTTATTTGATGAGTAACTATTTATTGGTCATCTACCACGTTCTGGGTTCTATATGGAGCATTAGGGACACAACATTATACTAATCTTAAAACTTAACTTTTAAAAAGTCATATTATGTGGGGAAACAAAAAAGTAAACAATATTAATTTGCTTTCTAAAATGCAGTGAAAAACTTAATTTCAAAAACCTTGATTTTCTGCTAAACGAGAGCTGGAGTAAACACATGGTACTGGAACATAGTTTGGGGGCCAGAGACCACTACCATCAGGCCCACTGCCCTCCCCAAACACGTACAGGCCCACACACATACAGCAGATTTTTCCCAACTCCATTGAAAAAACTCAGGAAAATGACAGGGTGGATTTTTTTTTCCTGTGGTTTATTTTTGTGGAAAACATTCAAATGATGATTTTCATGGTCTTTGCTTTTCGAGATGTTCAAAGACAACAGTATTCAAAATTCCAAAACTTTTGATTAATTTGTTTTGGTTTTGCTTCAGATTTTGTGTTACTAAGGAGACCAGATATTGGTCAATGAGCTGAGATGGGAACCACATAAAGACTCTGGTGCCACCTTCCAGGTTGGCAAGCACACACAACTAGAGAACTCTAGCTTGGGTATTGGTATTGGATTGTTGACACTAATTTGGAGAAGGGGAATATGATCCTGACACACTTCTGTTCCAGAGGGACCCGTTGATTTTATAATTGAGTTGAGTTTAAAATGTGAAACAGATTGGCTCTGCTGGCAAACTCAGAGCACAGGTGTGTTTATTTCTTCATAAAACAATGGTATTCCCATACAAAGCCCCAGGACCCCAGATGGATCCCCTGTTTTTCTCCACACAGCATCATCACCTGAATTACAGATGGAGCTTACTTACCTCCTTCCTTCCTCCTCCTCTTCTCTTGGGATCACCTAATTACCCATGGTTATTGCTGAGTTACTTTTCAAGGATATTTATAAAAGTTATATATCTCACTGCTGGAGCATACATTTAAAAAATAATCTGATGCCCCACATGATTATATATCTCTTTTCAGTAGTGAAAATGCCATCAGTTCCCTGGAGTTTCTTTCTTTCTTTGAAGGAGAATAAAGCATTTATTAAAGTTACAATAACACATCAATGATGTCCATTGTACCCTAGACTTTCATTTCATGGAAGTGCTAACCTTGGTCCTGACTAGCACATTACCCTCTTACAATACAATCCCTCCAATACATCATCTCAGTCTCCATCAAAAGCATTTCACTTTCCCTACATTTTCCCATATTGAATTAAACAGAGGACAAGGTTTCCTTTTATGACTCAGACCATTCATAACCCAACCCCTGCTATTTATCTGTGGTCATAGGGAAGAATATGACAGAAGGCTCTTGTTTCAAAGAGCACATCATAAATAAGAAAAACACATAAATAATTTTAATACATGTTAATGCACATAATAATGTAAGTAAGATGACTTATATTATTCCCTGATAGTCAATTGATAAAGAATCCACCTGCAATGCACCCAGTTTGATTCCTGGGTCAGGAAGATCTGCTGAAGAAGGGATAGGCTACCCACTCCAGTATTCTTGAGCTTCCTTTCTGGGTCAGCTAGTAAAGAATCCACCTGCAACGTGGGAGACCTGCGTTTGAGCCCTGGGTTGGGAAGATCCCCTTGGGAAGGGAACAGCTACCCACTCCAGTATTCTGGCCTGGAGAATTCCATAGAATATATAATATAGTCCATGGGGTCATAAAACAGTTGGACATGACCGAGTGACTTTCACTTAGGATAGCAGGGTTGGGATGCAGACCTGTGGATAGAGAGGTATTCAGTTTGGAGGATCAAGAGAGCTTCATGGAGGAGATTCTTCCTTTATCAGGCTTGATAGGAGCCAGTCACATACAAAAGCAGGAGAATGTGGTATGACTATACCATGAATAGTGGTATACATTCACCACTATAGGTAGCAAAGTATAGGAAACTAAATATTTGAGGGCTTCCTACAAAATATTGTAGAAAGATTAGATAGATTTTGCATGTGGTTTCAGTTTCTGACTTTCCTTCCTCCTGCATGGCTTTAGACACTCTCCAAGCTTTTTGACACTCTCCCAGCTCCAATTCCTTCAGTTGTAAAGTGGAGAAACATTACCTATAATGTCAGGTTGCAGTAAGCATAAATAAAACAATGAAAGTAAACTCATAGTAAATGTTTACCTGATAAGCCCCCCTCTTCTATTTTGTCATGAGATAAAACAACACCAAGTTCAATTTCTTTTAAGGAGTAATTATTTCAGATCACCATAGGCAAGCTCTGGATGTCCAAGGTGTCAGACTCCTTTTTGATAGTATACCAACTTTTATGAAGATTGCCATTTCCCTGGACCATTGTTTCTAACTTTTAGGGAATCTACTGACAAAGTTATGCTAAGGATGAAGTCAAATTCTGCCTGGCTCTCTTCATACTCTAGACCCTGGAAGTCAGTCCAAAGTCAAGAAAGCCAACAATGTCTTTCTGGTCATTAGATCTATCAACTCTCCGCATACAGTACACGCTCCATTATAAATCTGTGTGAAATCTACAAGGGAAAATAAAGCAACAGCCTGGATGACAGTGGTGGCAGCTCTGAAAATAGTAGAACCACATTCTTAGGGGGAAAAAAAAGAAAAAAAACCTTCAAAGTGAAGTTTCTTTCTCATTTAGGTATCTACTCATTATTCACACCAAAGTGCATTTAGCAAAGGAAACACACGTCAGCCCTTTGCTACAGTGAGCAGACACTAACTTTATACAGGAGGCCAATTTTCTGACAGCTATAGACTTGTTCTTGGAACTTGTTCTTCTTAGGAATCAGACTGGTGTCTCTTGGCCATGGCTGGTTAGCCTTAATGGTTAGGAGACTATGATAAAAAGGTTATCATGGGTTTGATGCCAGGGAGGTCTAGTCAATCACGCCGTGCCCTTTCCCATGCATTCCACAGCCATTTACTGAACGTTCACTAGGTGCCAAATCACAGACAAGGAAATCCAAAGGGAAGAGACTTGTTCTTACTCTGAAGGAACTCACAGTTTAAAAGAAAGACAACAAGGACAGCAGAGTAACAGAACAAGTCATCAGTGGACAAATAATAAAAGTGCTCTGATGGAGGCATGGAGAAGCAGTGCCAGAGTTTTGGCAGTTTGGGGAAATGTTAGCATCCTTGGAGAGGCTGAATGAACTATGGCGGAGAAACAATGGGTCTCACCAGCCTTCCAGGTCATTCACATACACTCACACTGCATTCTTTGTGAAGTGTGCCAGAGCCTGCCTGTGAAAATACATGAACGGCATCCTGGAAGAGCTGTGGCTAATACCACACTCTTGTGGTTAAACCCATGTAATGACCTAGAAATTCCACCTAAAATTGGCATCAAGTGAACAGACCTCAGCATCTGAAGTGAAAAGTCCTGACTAAGCTTTAGCCCAGGCCAGCAGCTCCTGTTCCAAAGACCTATGCAGAGTTGGTGAGACTGGTGAGGGCCAGTTTAGTTCAGTTACTCAGTTGTGTCTGACACTTTGTGACTGCATGGACTGCAGCATGCCAGCCTTCCCTGTCCACTACCAATGCCCACAGCTTGCTCAACCTTGTGTGTATCGAGTTGGTGATGCCATCCAACCATCTCATTCTCTGCTATCCCCTTCTCCTCCTGCCTTCAATCTTTCCCAGCATCAGGATCTTTTTAAGCTCTTTGCATCAGGGGGCCAAAGTACTGGAGTTTCAGCTTCAGCGTCAGTCCTTCCTATGAATATTCAGGACTGATTTCCTTTAGGATGGACTGGTTGGATCTCCTTGCCGTCCAAGGGACTCTCAAAAGTCTTCTCCAACACCACAGTTCAAAAGCATCAGTTCTTTGGCATTTAGCTTTCTTTATAGTCCAACTCTCACATCCATACATGACTACTGGAAAAACCATAGTTTTGACTAGACAGAGTTTGTTGGCAAAATAATGTCTCTGCTTTTTAATATGTTGTTTAGGTTGGTCATAGCTTTTCTTCCAAGAAGCAAGCATCTTTTAATTTCATGGCTGCAGTCACCATCTGCAATGATTTTGGAGCCCCCCAAAATAAAGTCTGTCACTCTTTCCATTGTTTCTCCATGAAGTGATGGGACTGGGTTCCATAATCTTAGTTTTCTTAATGTTGAGTTTTAAGCCAACTTTTTCACTCCTCTCTTATGAGGGCCAGTACAGATCCCCAAACCAATCTTCAGGAGCACCAGAGATATGGGAATCTTTATCCTGCCACCTGTAGCCAAGGATGAAGGCCACCAGTGTCCACAAGGTGAAAATGTGAATAGGTCAATGCAAATCAACCACTCCTGAAAAAAGAATATGATCTCAAAGTATGTACTATGCAAACATTCGATACACCGAATAGTATGATATTGTAGAATTAATCTTACTGCAGTACTCTGGCCAAAGCACCCTGCTAAATTTCTGATATTTTCAATAGGGTGTCCTCCACATTTCACCACATTTTATAAAGAAGGGCACTGAATCATGAGTGTAGGATGAGCTCCACAGTGTTCTGTCATAGATCAGGAATGAAGGCAGAAGTATAGCCAGTGAATCTGGTGGCCCAAGTAGGCAAACAACAATTTGCTGTTGGTTTGTCACTCAGTCATATCCGATTCTTTGAGATCTCATGATCTGCAGCCAACCAGTCTCCTCTATCCATGGGATTTCTCAGGCAAGAATTCTGGAATGGGTTGGTTGCCATTACCTTGAATATGCCCTCCAGAGGATATTCCCAACCCAGGGATGGAACCCACATCCTCTGCTTTGACAGGCAGATTCTTTACTGCTGAGCCACCTGGAAAGCCCCAAGGAAGCAATAGCTCTCTCCTTGTCAGTTGACTGATAAGAGGATAGGAGGATTCTGGAATCTGGATCCATAGAGTCCTTGGATCTAATTCCAGTCTGGCTTTTTACAGGCTGTGTAATCTAGTGCCAGTTACTGAAGATCCCCTTGCCTCCATTCTTTATTTGTAAAATAAAAGCCATAATTCTACCCCCACCCCCACCCACAGGACGGTAAGGAAGTTTAATTCAGAGACTGGATGAATGTAAAATAAGTCAGATAACAAACTGCAAAAATCAAAATATGCCAGTGGCCTTCCTTTATTTTGCTTACATCTGAAAAATTGTGTACTGCCTCCCTTGATATGTAAAGCTTTGAGGTCCTGAGTGATAGACCCGGAAAATTCAAAGTGAATATTTTAGGTGTCACTTTATTCTGATATTCAGATGATTTCTTTAGAACAGCACCACCAGGTAATAGGGATAGCACAGGGATTTGCATCCTGTTGCTCTTGCTAACCTCTAGTCTTCCAAAACAGAGGAGGGTTGAGCAAACTGACACATTATATATTACAGAAACAGGCGGCTCACATTCAAGCTGAAGATTAAACCAAGCCTGCCTATAGACAGAACCTTGTTTACAACCCCTGCATGTTAACTGTTGCCATTTAGCAAGCCTGGGTGCTGTAATTATTACCTGAAGCAAATAATATAGTCAGCACTTCATAAGAAATGCAAACTCCTCACCCTTCCTTTGGTTCTCAGAGCAATACCATTAATTATGATAAATTCTTCTGATATTTGTGTGACTGCAGTAGGTAATTTCATAGGTATTCCTCTGCAATTTGACATCAATCATTGTCCACTTAGCATAAATTAGGGCCAAGACTCCATGGCTGAATTTCACTGCTTACTATGTCTCATTCAGGGAAGCTAATTTCTTTCTTAAATATGCATTAAGTGGTTTTTAAAAGATATTTTTTCAGCAGTGGTTGTTTTCAAGGCTTCATTTATGTTGTTCACAGTGCACTGAACACTTACAGGGATTTTTAGCAGCCATCCTACCTTTCCAACCCATAAGAAAGATGTATTTCCTTCAAGAGCCCTGGAATTTCCAGATTCAGTGTCTTTGAATTCTTTTATACAATGTTCAGTTAACATCTCCACCGCTTTGTGGAACAGGCTATTGACTCTCTCTTATTCACAACCCATTTAATGAAAATGACAAGGTTGATTCTCATTCACTGAAAATCTGCAAAAGTTTTGGGGCTTTGCTCACTTCTCTTCATGGGCTTCAATTCTCTGAATAGTTAGATCCCAAGAAGGGTGGATGGAGCAGAAGTATTTTCACAGAGGGAAGGACCCTAGGACATCAGGAAGAACTTTCTAAGGAAATCTATTTGCTTCCTTCTTTTCTTCCTCTCCCACAGATCCAAACACTTCAATCCGCCCCCAGAAAAAAAAGGGCAGACACTCTCTAGGGCAACATGGCCACGAACAGGAGCTTCCTTGCTTTTCAAACGTGCACTTAAGGCTGGAGGCATCTTCAGTTTTCCAAGATTCAGTAACTTACCAGTAAGCATGTCTAGAGTGGCATTCTAGAACTGAATAAGGCACAGCTGACACTCAGCAATAATGGGTATGGCCCACCAAGGAGCATGTGGACTATTGAGCACCGAGGCGTGTGCTCCTGAAATGAGACGTAAAGGTGACAGTCCCCACAGTGCTGGAATGGAAAACAGCATCTCCACATGATCAGGGAAGGAAAAAAAATGTGCGTCTGGAGGAATAGCAAGGATTCGTAAAGACGGTGAGATTAGAGATGCAGCCTGAAGATTTCTTGCTGCGGCAGAGCAGCTGGGTGGGGTAGAGGTCATGGAAAATCATAGGAGCCTGAAAACCAGTAAGTAGGTGAGAAGAATGGTTCATGAAATGCTTCTGGAACACTGAGAAGGTCCCCTGCTCTGAGATAAAGATCTTCTTGGAGAGTATAATTTTGTACGGGATTCCCAAATCCAAACTTAACAAAGTTCGTGGACTTCCAAACCTAGAATGTAACACAAGACAGATATTGCTGTTTTAAGAAGAAGGAGTAGGAACATCCTATTGTTAAATAAAGTGTTCTGATAACCATTGGATAGAAACATCTCTCAGCTAGAAAGCACAAGGACCCTGGCTCCTTAACAATAGGGGGAAAAAAAAGGACTGGTAATTTTAAGAGTCTGAAACCCAAATTTTTTATCATATAGATGAGGCTGGCCTTGGGCTTTTCAGTGACTTATTGAGGACATATAGACATATAGACTAGCGGCTGAGAAGTGTTTTCTAACTCTCAGGCCAGGGCTCTTTATTTTTTTCTCCTCAACACACTCAACTCACCCCAGCTTGCTCTTCTCTCTCTTAAAAAGGAAAATCTCCCCTAATGGTCATTTGTCAAAGATGTTCCTTCACCCAAAGGCCTCTTCCAACTTAGATCACAATCTTGCCGTATTCTGAGGTCTAGCTCCATTGTCGCCTCCTTAAAAAGGACTTTTTGATTCTGGAACTAACCATGATGTCACCCCCCACTGAACTCACAACGCCAACTACCTATAGCTCTGATTGCTCTGATTCTAGTCACATCTGGTTCCTAATCACTCACACACTTATCTCATCTTTGGGATTACAAATATTCCCAGGGTGAGAACCTTGCACTGGGACTTCCCTGATGGTCGAGCAGTTAAGACCGCATGGTTCCAATGCAGGGGATTTGAGTCCCATCCCTGGTCAGGGAACTACGATCCCACATGGTGTTTGGTGTGGACCAAAAAAAAAAAGAGAGAGAGAACCCTGTGCTTGGTACTGCTTCTCCATGTAATACAGTGTCTTCACATAATAGGATCCCTGAGTACTTAATGAACGTTTTGAACTGTTGTAGCAAATGCATTTATATTTATCAGTAGCTATTAAACACACTGGATTAGGAAATTGTAACCCACTCCAATATTTTTGCCTGGAAAATTCCATGGACAGAGGAGCCTGGTGGGATACAATCCATGGGGTCACAGAGAATCAGACATGACTGAGTAGACACAGGAGCTATTAAACATAAGTGCCTGAGCCACAAGTAACATGGCAGAGTGCAAAATATAGCTGAGGTTGACGCATCTGAAATGCATATCAGAATGTTTCTTAGGAGAAGTAACCCAAAACATAATGAAAATAGTTATGGTCACTATTATCACCTATAATGTCTAGGCACTGGTTGTGACTTGGAGCATTACAAATTTATGGGCATCCTGCCTATAAAGGAGCTACCAGTTGAGACAAGATATCTGGCCCTCTAGACTCACTCTGCAGATGCTGGCAGGTCTGATGGATTTGCCAAGCTAAGCTGGCTTTGGTGGGGACTGAAACAATTTGTCAAACTCTGAGGGGCTGTGAGCGTGAATGTGAATGGGAGTGGAAGTTTAATGTTGTCTAGAATGTGATTCCAAAACTTTTAGCCAAGGCCAGACTAACCAGAAAGGAAATAGCCTAAGGACACTGAAGTGAGCAACACGAATTCTTGTGCAATTGGCTCTGGTTAAAGCTTGACAGGAGGGAAGATTGACATCCTTGATTTACACGCAGAGAGAGTACCAGGTTCCCATAGAAATGGGCCCCAGCCTCAAATGAAAGCAGCACCTTTAGGGATGAAAGGAGAATTGAATCTCTAGCCCTTTACCTCTCTTCTGAAGCTTCAGGTGTATGGGGGAAACATGTGCTGAGCCAGCAAATACAGTGAGTGGGAGAATTGTGTGTACAGTGACCTGGGTGCCTGCTGTAAACAGCCATGTTCCCCGGGGTCTCCATCCTCAAGGAGATTGTATTCTGGAGCAGCGGCTGAGCTCATAAATGCAGAACAAACTGAAATAACAGAAAGAGAAACTGGAATTCATCTACGTGTTCTAGTCAGAGATTTGAGGGTGGAGATGAACTGAGTGCTGGGGCCAGGGTGCAGAAGCCCCACTGAGTGCTGGGGGCCGGGGGCAGGAGCTCTGACACTGCTACAGTCTTTCCACTGTCTGCCCACTGTGGGCTCCTTGTATGCATGGTCTCTCCCAGGCTGGCCCCTAGCACCAAGTTTCCCAGCATCGTGATGTTAATTCATCAGAATCTTGGCTTAATCCTCCCTAGGTTATTCTTGAGGTTAGAATTCCAGGGTGCCTATAAGCATGTCTCTGGCCTGGAAATCTGAGATCTAGGTGTTGACAGGGTTAGTTTCTCTTTAGGTTCCTCCCTGGCTTCCTGCTGTGCTTGTCTGGGTCCTGATCTCTTCTTTAAAGGACATCAGTCACCGGGTGGGGGTGGGCAGGGCAGACAATTGAGCCCTAACCTGGGGTTTGAGTTTCTGTCACCTGCAAACAAGAGTCCTGAAAATCTGGGAGAGTATCCATCAAAATGTTAGTAGAGGCTGTTTCTACATGGTGGATTAAAATTGATTTTTATATTTGCTTTTCTAAATTTTCTATTTTTCTCCTGCAATGAACATGCCTTCTTATTGTATTAAAAGTATCCTAACATATTAAAAAAAAATGTTTCTGGCAAACCCTGTCAGGAAAAGTAATAATAATAGATAATATTTATCAGCTCTTTCCTCTTTGATGAGTATTGTTCTCAGCTTTTCACATTTTGTTGTTCAGTTACTCAGTCATGTCTGGCTCTGCAACCTCATGGACTGTAGCACACCAGGTTCCCTTTCCTTCACCAACTCCCAGAGTTTATGCAAACTCATGTCCATTGAGTCAGTGATACCATCCAACCATCTCATCCTCTGTTATCCCCTTCTCCTCCTGCCTTCAATCTTTCCCAGAGTCAGGGTCTTTTCTAATGAATCGGCTCTTCACATCAGGTGGTCAAAATATTGGTGCTTCAGCATTAGTCTTTCTAGTGAAAGTTCAGGATTGATTTCCCTTAGGATTGACTTTTATCTCTTTGCGGTCCAAGGGACTCTCAAGAGTCTTCTCCAACACTACAGCTCAAAAGCATCAATCCCCATAAAACTGCCAAGAGGTAGGGAATATAACCATTTCCCATTTTACTGATGAGAACATTGAGATGCAGAGAGGAGAGATAAGACTGAGGCTGCACAGGGGGGTAGCAGGGGATCTGAGATCCCAATCCAGGGGTCTACTCCAAATCCTGCCCTCTGAAGCTGGCAGTATACACTTGTCAGAGTCGGGGCTGCCAGGGGGTGCCACGGTCCCAGAGGAAGATGTGTTCCCAGCAGACCATCCCTGGGCACCTACAGAAGCCGGGGGCTCACATTCACTGATGTCTCACCCAACATGATGATCAGCACCTCAATCTTCACGCCCAGGTCAGACGTCTCTTTTCTCTCCTGACTGTGTGGCAGGTGGTCTGCCTGCCTTGCATTTGGATCGACTGCACACACTATAAAGTAGACGACATATCAAGTCCTTGGATAAAATCGGACAAAAATGGATATCCTACAAAATATGAAACGGAAAAGTCAATCCTGTTTTCAACTAACCCCCTACTACATTTTTACAGACAAGTTGGCAACTGAAACCACAATTGTGTGTGTGTGTGTGTGTGTGTGTGTGTGCTTGGTCACATCCAACTCTTTAGTGACCCCATGGATGGTAGCCCACCAGACTCCTCTATCAATGGAATCTTCTAGGCAAGAATACTATAGTGGGTTCCATTTCCTTCTCTGGGGATCTTTCTGACCCGGGGATTGAACTTGCATCTCCTATGTTCTCCTGAATTGCAAGCGGATTCTTTACGCACCAAGCCATCAGAGAATGTTCTCCTCTAGAGTTCAGAATAGAGGCACAGAGAGGCACTGTGGATATCCGATGAGCCTGAGGCAGCCCCGGAGGATGACATTGAAGGGAAATGTCTTTTCCATCAGAATGGCAATACCAGTAAACCTTCAGCACCCTGCATGATCACAGCCCTGAAGGCTCCACTCGAAAGATTTTAATCTGAGAAAAATGATTTAATGCATAACATGCTGTGGGGCTATTTGTTTTGGAGCAGATTGAACTCAAGTCAAATACTCTGCATTTACAAATCCAACTGATTAATAAACAGCCACAGAATTTTGCTCTTTCTCCACAATGCACTCAGGAAAATAGATGAATTTTATTATTCTACTTATTATTTTTTATCAGCAAAAGTAAAAAAAAAAAGCAAAACTGTGATTTTTCCCATTTCTCCTAAGCTGTAAAATAAGAGAGGCAGTATGATTATATATTTCTGGAAAGAGATGCAATTGTAGAGAATTATAAATCATATTCTTTTGTTCGGCTGCATTTTTTGTTTATTTGTGTCTAATGCAAAGAGCAGGAGATTTACCATAATTTGCGTTCTATAACCTGCAGTACATGTGACAGGAGGAAAAAAAAATCTATTAGCAAAAATGTGTTTTGCCTTTCTGGGCCGAAAGCAAAATAACACCAGGTTGAAATATTCATCTATTTCTCCTGCCAGGGCTTATTCCTTTCAGTGACAGTCCTCTACATACCCTTAAAAAGCAAACAGACAAACAAAAACTTGGGGATTTTCTCAAAATGCATTGGTCAAAATACAGAGCTTTGTCTCCGCTCTGTTCTCTACAGATCATTAATAACTCTGGTGATGCACTTCCTTCTGAGGAGGGAAAAGATTACTTAGCTCAGGTTTTGTTTGTTTGTAAAATGTGAGTGACCAAGTGTATTTATCAACAGTTCTAAGAGGAGAAAGAACTGGCTGGGAAGTATCTACAGCATTAGAGGCACCCGTGGTAGGAACACTGCGTAGAGGAGAATTCTTCAACTGAGCTTGGATATGCTCTGCATTCTGAATCCACGTTTCATGGCAGAATCCAAGTCTATAAAGGAGTAATGCTTGAGTCGTATGAGGAGGTTTTGTGATCATTCCTCTCCGTCCCCATGCAGAGCAAGTCAAAAGGATATATATTTCAATGTTAGTATCAAATCTTCAAACTAGACCATTGGAAGGTCATTGAAATGCTGAGGGTAATAAGATATGAGCCTGTGTTCCTAAGGGAATCTTGATATCATAATCCTTTCCAGATAATTTTAGTTTTGTGTTATGTAACCAATCCCATACTCAAGGGCAGATACAAAACAAGTCAGTCCACACGTCTTTGGTGTGTGATCTATACATTTACATACAAGCATGCTCTGAGATATGCATATAAGTGACAAAGATGCTTATAATAAATCATGGGAGGAAACACTTGATATTTTATGACTTTATTTTTTTAGAGCAGTTTTAGGTTCACAGGAAAATTAAGAAAAACGTATGATTTCTTATATGTCTCCTTTCTCACACATACATCCCCCTTATTATCAACATCCCCACCCCCCAGTGTGGCACATTTGTTACAACTGATGAACCAACATGGACAGTTCATTACCCTCTAACTCCATGGCTTACATTACAGCTCACTCTGGTTTTCGTACCTGTGAGTCAGACAAATGTATAGTGACACGTATCCACCTTTATAGTATCATACAGAGTACATACAGAGTATTTTCATTGCCCTAAAAATTCTCTGCAGGCTTCCCTGGTGGCTCATTGGTAAAGAATCTGCCTGTCAATGCAGGAGATGCGGGTTTGATCCCGTGGTCAGGAAGATTCCCTGGAGCAGGAAATGGCAACCTACCCCAGTTATCTTGCCTGGAAAATCCCATGGGTAGAAAAGCCTGATGGGCTACAGGCCATAGGTCCACAAAAGAGGCCTGGCATGACTTTTGATCCACATTAGGTTATTTCTTTATGATCCATTTAAGACTGCATGGTCCACACTTTCAATAATATTCTTATCAATACACTTAAACACTATTTTTCTCTCTTTTAACCATTCATTCTCTGAAGGGCTTAGTCTTTTGAAAACCAAAGTCAGGAAGATTCCTTTGTTCCTGCTCTTCCATAAGCTCTCTTGATGGAATGCTTGAGTCTGGGAAAAGAGAGAAAAGAAGAGAACTTCCTGGAAGGAAAAACAAAGTTGGTTAATATTTCAAATGGAATATCTGGCCATATGAATATTTTAAAAGTTAATTTTGTTAATTAATGTGAAGGAGAAGTTCAGTGCATTCCCAGAGAATGTAAAAGTGATACTAACTCTCCTCTCTTGAAGGACCCAAGGAAAAGGGTGAAAGCTTCTGATTAGTAAGATAATGATGGCCACCCCTCCTCTTGATATTTACAATTCAAGATGTCACATCTAATTCCCATCACCAAGGAAATATAGATAGCTTAGCCTTCACTCCTCTTATACATACTCCTCAACATCCTACCATCTGTGACTTATTTTTGTCTTTAGGGCTTCCCTAGACATTGTTTACTTCTTCTAATTTTGTCTTAAAAAGAATGACAGATTGTGTATGCATGTGAGGATGGGATAACATGAGGGAGTGAAAAAATGTCCTCCAATTTAACCTTTCCTTAGTGTGAATCTTGGCTCCAAAAGATGATATCCAAAAAAATCTTGGCTTTGTATTTGCACCCCAGCACCCCACAGCACCCTCCAACAGCTACAGCTACAGAAATGCCCATGTATGCAGGTGATGGCTTTGAGTAAACCTGACATCGATCCTCTGCTGGGCTTTGACAACGAACATTAATGTCTCAGCATAAGTAGTCTTTCTCTGGAAGTTAATGAAATATGACGATCATCTCCAACAATGGGAAAAGAGCCAAATGCAAGGTCTTAAGTCACCAGTAATAGCCAGCAGCAAATCCTTAGTTCTGATTCCAAATCCCTTTTCATTTCTCCACCAAGTGATCCAATCCATCCATACTCACTGACCACCACTTACAGATCATTGCCTCACCCTGGGGCAGAGTCAGTGACCACTGGATCCCCTTTCTCTCATCTGAGTGCCTAAGCAAAGTCTATAACTTTCTCCCTCCCAAGCTCCTTTCTTGCTCATTTATCTTCCGCACCAGTCTGCGGGTCTCCAGGAGCTGGGGGGGATCGAGATAAACACCAGCCCCATCATCATGTATGATCTGTCTGTTGCCAACTTGGCTTCGTGGGGGTTGGCCCTTCTATCTGTATTAAAAATCATAGCAATTCATGTAGGCGCTGCTGTTCCTTGCAGGCAAATGTGTGATAACGCGGTCGGCCCATTAACATGGCAGCTGCAGAGCAGATTACTCACTTGTGCTTTGCTGCCTGGTTCAAACATCCACAGCCACTTACGGAATCAGGGGCTGGCGCTGCTGCAAGGAGTTGGCACACTGTTTACAATCATTTCCCAGAACAGACATTGCAGTCTTAGTTTTCTGTGCGGGTTGAGTGGCAGAAAGAATCTCTCACCAAGATGGTATTTTCTATGCAACTCTAGGGCTTCCTGGGTGGCACAATGGTAAAGAATCTGCCTGCTGATGCAGGAGACACAAGAGACATGGGTCAGATCCCTGAATCAGGGAGATGGCCTGGAGTAGGAAATGGCAATTGCTCCAGTATTCTCTCTTGGGAAATCCCATGGACAGAGGAGCCTGGGAAGCTACAGTCCATGGGGCCACAAAGAGTTGGACACCACTGAGCACACACGCCCAGGGTATATATGACCATGCTACTCTCCCAATCTGTCCCACCGTTTCCTTCCTCTGCCAGCGGACTCCCCTGGTGGCTCAGACAGTAAAGCGTCTGCCTATGATGCAGGAGACTCAGGTTCAATCCCTGGGTCAGGAAGATCTCCTGGAGAAGGAAATGGCAACCCACTCCAGTACTCTTGCCTGGAAAATCCCATGGACAGAGGAATCTGGTAGGCTACAGTCCATGGTGTCACAAAGAGTTGGACACGACTGAGCAACTTCACTTTCCTTCCTCTATTGTGGGCGCAAGTCCACTCTCCACATCTGTGTCTGACATTGTTCTTTTATACATATATTTCATAGATATCTACATGTAAACATTTTTAATATTTTAGAATAAGTGGAGTACAAGCAACTTCCACTTTTCTTACACATCTGAAATGTGAAGACAAAATGCTCTTGGCACAAAGGCTGAGTGTATTTCTAAACCTTCTCTAGGGTTTGCTTCTCTGGCTCTCAAGGGTGTGTAAGGCATGATGGGATGTAGCTTCAAGTGCAGAAATAACTAATAGCAACTGAAGGAGTTGGGCCAAAGAAGGCAAAGACCTAGTCCTGGGCTCAAAGCTGATCACTTTCTCACATTTCTGTGAGATAGCATTTGTTAGTCAGAGAGACAGAGCAAACATATTTGAGGAGCTTTTAGTAAACATAATGGGCTTCCCTGGTGGCTCAGACAGTAAAGTGTAAACATACATAAGGACCTTCTTCCTCCTTAAATGTGTCATTACAACCACATTTGCCAAAACCTTCTCTGAAATGATGCTTTCACTTCTGTTGCCTCAAGACATCACAGATAACCCTTGAATTAGTTTGCTAGGGCTAATGTAACAAAATACCACTGTCTGTATGTCTTAAATAACTAACATTTATTTTCTTACAAGTCTGGAAGCTAGAAGTCCATTAGAGGCGTTAGAAGGTTTGGTTTCTTCTGAGGCCTCTCTCCTTGGCTTGCAGATGGCCGTCTTCTCTCTGTGTCCTCTTGTGGTCTTTCCTCTGTGTGTGTTTGTGTTTTTATATGCTAAGTCACTTCAGTCGTGTCCTACTCTGTGCGACCCCATAGACAGCAGCCCACCAGGCTCCCCCATCCCTGGGATTCTCCAGGCAAGAACACTGGAGTGAGTTGCCATTTCCTTCTCCGATGCATGAAAGTGAAAAGTGAAAGTGAAGTCGCTCAGTTGTATCCAGCTCTTAGCGACCCCATGGACTGCAGCCTACCAGGCTCCTCCATCCATGGGATTTTCCAGGCAAGAGTACTGGAGTGGGTTGTCATTTCTTTCTCCAGGGGATCTTCCTGACCCAGGGATTGAACCCAGGTCTCCCACATTGCAGGTAGATGCTTTACCGTGTGAGCCACCAAGGAAGTTAAGACCCACCAAAAAGGCCTCATTTTAACTTAATCACCCCTTTAAGCCCTTCCCTCCAAATACAGTCACTCTCTCAGGCTCTGGGAATTAAGTATAGATAAATTTTGAGGGGGCAGATATCAGTTTATAACAGCCCTTCACATGTGCAAGCTTCATACTACACAGCAGAGCAGAGAAGACATTTTCCTAAGCACAGGTTAGCTCATTGCTTTCAGGACTGGCTGCCCATTAGAACCAACCAGGGAACTGCTAAAGCTATCAATTCCCAAAGCTCCACCCCCAGATGAACTAAAGCATCATCTCATCTCAGAGGATGGGGCCTGGATTTGAGCATTTTTTTAGACGTTCAATAGGTGATAATGGTGTACATTTAGCATTGAAATATACCAAATTCACTCAAAAGAGACAGAGGAAGGAGCTGAGAGGCATTACCTCAATTCCTTCTCCCAGTCTCACCCATCAAATTAGTTACTTCTCTTCTCAGGAAGATGAGTGAGAAAGGAAAGACACTGACCAGCTTCTATGTACCACCTTGGGCTTCCCAGATGGCTCAGTGGTAAAGAACCCATGTACCAAAGCAGAGGATACAAGAGACACAGGTTCGATGCCTGGGTTGTGATGATCCCCTGGAGAAGGAAACGGCAACCGAGTCCAGTATTCTTGCCTGGAGAACCCCGTGGATAGAGGAGCCTGGCAGACTACAGTCCAAGGGGTTGCAAAGACAGAGGAGCCTGGTGAGCTACAGTCCGTGGGGTTGCAAGAGTCAGACACGACTCAGAGCCTAAACAACAACAGCAACCACAAGTATCCCCTTGCAGATGTCCGAGTACCTCTAGACGAGTAACCTGTCTTGGCGGAGTCATCTGTCAGACATGGTGGGGGAAGGGGTCTCTCCCTCCTCTAGTCTCCCTGACATCTACAAGGGAGGCATGGGCTGATTTCTAATAACCTAGTCTCATTTTGCATGGTCCAGGCACAACCCTCTCAAACCTTCATCTCAGACCATCTCACCGGGGCAGCACATTGTTCCACCCTGTCTTTGCACCAGACATTTATGGACCGTGGAAAGCTAAGATTTAGTTCTCCACCCCCTGCACCCCTCTGGTTACTGGGCCTCGATTCTGGGCATCCAGGCAACACACAGAAATCCACTAAAGCAAATCATTTTGCTTCTCCACTGGAGGCTGACTTCAGTGACCACCAAGAATTCATTACCGCTCTGGATTGTTTACACTCACTAGGAACAGACAGTGTTGTAAATTATTTGGAGACACCCTTTTCCCTATAAATTAGTTTCAATCTACACTTCAAATGTATAAGCCAGCTTCAAGAGTTTCTCGTTTTTTCCCTTTCCTTCTTTAGACAAATGCGTATTCAGGAGTGCTCCTTTACAGAGTACATCCAATCCGGGAAATAAATACATACCTTATTTGAATTGGTAAATAAATAAATACCTTAGACCTCAGTTATATGGCTCTGGAGCTGAAGGAATCCTTGGTTTCAGGCCCAGCACCATCATTAACCATCTATATGAAATTTAGAAAAGTCACTTATCTATAAAACAATGGAAGTATTATTAGACTGGCCATGATTTATGTGATGGTGGAATCTCTAAATGAATAATGACAGATGAGAGATGCTGGATAATTTTCATCAATGGAATTAATTAAAGTGTTACTGATGTCTGCTCTGTGCCAGGCACTGTGCTGGCATACGAACACAAGACATAAAAATATATAGAATATAAGACTCTGCTAAGAAGGTCACTTTTAAATATAGATCTTGGTTAGCGTGGTAGAGAATGAAGATACTGTCAGGTGGTGGCAGTTATAAGGTGGTTTTGTGTGTAAGCTTGGTGGAATTTTCCAGGCCATATTACTGGAGCTGGTTGCCATCTCCTCCCCCAGGGGATCTTCCAGACCCAGGGACTGAACCTGTGTCTCCTGCAGCTCTAGCACTGGCAGGTGAAGGTGAAGGTGAAGGTGAAGTTGAAGTCGCTCAGTCGTGTCCGACTCTTTGCGACCCCGTGGACTGTAACCTACTAGGCTTCTCTGTCCATGGGATTCTCCAGGCAAGAATACTGGAGTGGATTGCCATTTCCTTCTCCAGGGGATCTCCCCGACCCAGGGATCGAACCCAGGTCTCCCGCATTGGAGGCAGACGCTTTAACCTCTGAGCCACCAGGGAAGCCCAATAGATTCTTTACCACTGAGCCACCTGGGAAACCCCTAAGGAGGTCTTAAAAGAGAAAGTGTTAGTCACTTAGTTGTATCTGACTCTTTGTGACCCCATGGCTCTTTGTGAGCCCTCCAGGCTCCTCTGTCCATGGAATTCTCCAGGCAAGAATACTGCAGTGGGTTGCCATTTCCTTCTCCAGGGAATCTTCCTAACCCAGGGACTGAACCCTGATCTCCTGCATTGCAGGTAGACACTTTACTGACTAAGCCAAAGGGAAGACCTAAAAGAGGTCTTATCTTTAAAAGAGCAAAACATTAAGGTCTGACTGCATTTATGTACGTTTCTTTGGAGAATGTAAGGAGCACCCATTCTCCAGAGGCAACACAACCAGTAACAAAGATGAAAAAGTAAAACGGGAACCCAAACTGAACCAACAGCATCAATATTTAATCACAGCCAGCTAAGGGTTGTTGAAGCAATAGGTGTTAAATGTAACTGAAAGGAAGTTTCCTGATTCCCAACGCGGTGGTGGAGGCTGGGGGGGAGGGGGTGGGG
>SJXQ01003963.1:78622-93074 GCA_006408695.1 Aepyceros melampus | reverse complement strand
GAGGGGGTGGGGGGGGGAAGGCAGAGGAAGGGCCTATTCTCTGGGTGTCTCTTTCCCACAATCCACTGGAGTATTCCCTAAGTAGACTGTGCTATTAGGATCCATCAAATCAAGAGCCTAAGAAGGGTGAGTGTGCGCAGGGCAGGAGCCTGCCTTGGGTAATTTCACCTCATGTAGCACACTGGTCTCTTAGTCATATAATACATACAGAAGCATTTTCTTTCTGCAAAATGGATAGCATGAAAGAGTCATCTAGCTAGCATACTAATAAAGGGAAATAAAGGTGCCTGGGAAAACTCTTTGAAATCTCAATGGCTAATTTGGGAATTCCAGACTTTGTGTACTGGAGAGACATAGTAAAGATGTTATTAAACAACTCTAATGCATGCGATACCTTCCATGGAGCACACACTCCTGTTTTTGTAATTGCTACTTATCTCAGACCTTTTATTCGTGATCTCAGAGGACATTACTAAAAGCGAATACTGCCACTCTCTCTTGATCAGGGTTATAGGAGGCTTTCTTTTTCTTATAGAAGGATGATCTTTCCAGCTCTTTCTCCCAAACACTCCCATTTAATAATTGTGTCTTTTCTGGGCACTGTTATTAACCTGGGGCTTATGATCCCTTCTCTGGTGCATCACTTTAATAATATCACCCACCGCAAGCCAGAGACGATGGCAGCCACATTCTTTCTTACGATCCTTTTGTGGATGTCAATCCTGATTACGCCCTAACTATGGCTGTGTGTGCTTGTGTGTGTTTGATAGATGATAATGATAGATAGATAGAAAAATAGAATAAGGTCTCAGATTCAGAGCTACTAGTTTTCCATACTCTGTTCTTAAAGGTGAAATGACTATGGCCATGTTCTAATAATCTCATATCCCATGTCTCATAATCAGATGCTTATCTTTCCAGGTACAAACTGTCCTGAATCCATATATCAGCATCCCACACTTGACAGAAACAGATACAGAACCAATACAGAGATACCTTACAGGTAACGAGGAGCAACACTGGAACCCCAGCCTCAGGCACAGCCATGTGGCAGATGGTCCCTTCATTAGACACAGACCCTCTAAAACACAGGCAAGGCTCTTGTGGGCAATCAGAGGACCCCATGATATATTGCTCCAGTAACAGCAAATGAATCAGAGGCAGAATTTTACTTCCCCATAACTTTTCTCTCCACCAGAAATTGTGGTCTGATGCGATATTCAGAATATGCAGCCAAAAACATGTTTTGCAATCTGCTGGACTAAAGTTATTTAAGGATTGTTTTTCCCAAGAAAGAGAAAAATTCTAAGGAAAGGGATGTATACCCTTTCTACCATACATTTCAATTTGTTGAGATCATTTCCATCATAACAAACATTGAGACATGAGGCACAGATTTTTGTGCCTCTATTTTCCCATTTGTAAGATAAAGCAGAAATTATCATTTAAGGAAAAGATGATTCATGTATCATACAGATTATAAGATAGTGGCCAAAAAAAAAAAGAGTTGCACGTTGAGCTGGGGATATGTGTTTATTTATTTTAAAGAAATTCTTGGAATAAGAAAAGTAACAATAAACATTTTGGTAACATGGGTTTATTTCCCATCTTCCATTCATTATGGGAGGGAATCTGATCCTGCTGAATCCCCAGGTGAGTCTCCACATTGATGCTGCAGGGATCCAACAGGCATAAGATTTCTTTGAGCAAGAGATTCTTCAATTGCCTGTAAATCTCAAAGTCATACAGAGAGTTCTTGGTGGCAGTGAAGTCTGTAGACTTTCTGCCTATTCTTCTGGTACTTGACGTGGTTCAGGCCATCACAGGACAGGTCTAGGGCCATCTCCATGGGTAAAGGACATGCTTGGAATTCGGAAGTGTGTGTAGCCTTGGGCTGGGGCAGACTGATTGGGTGGAAAAAAAACTTCTCCAGGCTTTTAGGCAGGGACTAAGTATTAGGCAGGGGACTTCCCTGGTGGCCCAGTGGTTAAGACTTCTCCTTTCAATGCAAGAGGCGTGAGTTTGACTCCTGATTGGGGAACTAAGGGCCCACATGCCTTGCGGCCAAAAAATCCACGTAAACCAGAAGCAATATTGTAACAAATTCAATAAAGACTTTAAAAAAATTGTCCACATTAAAAAAAAAAAACTTTAAAAATTATTAGGCAGGAATCTGAAATTTAAAGTTGAATTCAGAGTGGGACTTTGCAGAGGCCACTCAGACGTTTGCTTAACAAAAAATTCCATCATCTCATTTTACAGACTTCAGGGATGCTATCATCCAACCAAGACTGGTACAGATTAGGTTACAAGAGTCCAGGGATGTTAACTTACTTGTCAAACCACATTGTTGACAAATGAAAAGGAAGGACTTGATACCAAACTCTGTTGCTCAATATCCTGTATCTTTCCTTACCATAATGTGCTGCCCACTGGGGACCTCAGCTTCCTCGCCCTGACCTGGGACAAGGCTGAAGGGGATCCCAGGTACAGCTCCCTTGGGGGTCCCCAAAGCCTTCTCTGGAACTGCACTGCGGCCGAGCATCTCCTTCTGCCCAGCCCTGCTTCCTTCCACTCAGCTCCAAGGTGTTGAGCCCGTAAGAGTTCTCTCTGTGACCTGTGCACTAATAGCTAGTCTCCATCTCAGGTCTGTCTCTACACTTGATCTTGGCCAAAAAGTCGAGAAGCTATCAGGTCTGTCTCTAGGAACCAGCCTGTGACAACAAGCTTGAAGAACTGTACCCAGATACTCGTATTAAGAATTTGGGAAAGGTGCGTGTCACTGAGATTTGAATATTTAAGTTGAACTGTTGAACGACAGAAGGAAGACCCAGGATGTTTTACGTAGACACATACACACAAACACACACCCCTCCATATCCATAGGGTCTGCATCTGCAGATTCAACCAACTCTGGATCAAAAATATTTGAAAAAAACTATTTTTCAGAAAGTCCCCAAAAATGAAACTTGGATTTGGCATGTGCAGACAGCTATGTACATAGCATTTACATTGTATTTACAACTATTTACATAGCATTTACATTGTATTAGGTATTGTAAGTAATCTAGAGATGATTTAAAGAGTAGGAGAGAATGTATTTAGGTTATATGTGAATATTCCACTATTTTATATGAGACTTGAGCATCTGTGGATTTTGTAGATGGGTCTTAGAATTAAATAAATATATGTATATACACGCACATATATACATATATATACATATATATACACACACACATATATACATAAATACACATATATACACAATATATATTTATATGTAGTTTTATATATGAATATATATATATACACACATTTATATGTAGCTTCTTTTTCCTTTGGAGCAATTATGTCAGATACTAGATGGGATTTAAGGTTATTTCAAAAGATGAAGTCACCGATAAAGAAGAAAGAAGTCTCAGCCCTGAGTCCTGAAGATGTCCAGCACTCACAATCTCCCAGGAACAGAGGTACTGGCAGGAGAGCCTGAGAAGGAGCAACCAGAGAGAAAGGAGGAAAATAACGACACCATGACGTCCCAAAGCTAAGGGAAAAGAGTAAGGCTTCTGTGAATTCAGTTAAGCCTACTGAAGCGTCTAAAGAGATAAGGGGTAAAAACTTCCACTGGATTTTTCAATAAAGAGGATATCAGTCACCTTAGCAAGGGCAGTTTGGGTGGTGTAATGAGATGGGGGCCAAATTAAAGTGGGCAGAAGAGTGACTGTGAAAGATGTCTTTGAATAAAGATATTGACATGGGTGAGAGATGCTGGCATGAAGCAAACTGCAGGCTATATTTCTGCACAAATCCATAGAAATTATGGAAAATTTTTTTAATATTTTATGTTGGAATATAGTTGATTACCAATCTTGTGTTAGTTTCAGGCGTACAACAGAGTGATTCAGTTATACATATACATGTAATCTATTATTTTTCTGAGTTGGGTGGTTACCTAATATTGACCAGAGTTCCCAGCTCTGAGGAACTATTTTAGTTATTTTAAAAATCCAAAATAAATACAGAATTTGACCTCTCCCTCCATGCTCCTTCTGCCCACACACTTAGGGGCCAGCCATAACTGGAGGCAAGACTAGAGAGAAACAGTGCCTATATCTGGGGACACAAAAGAAAGCAAGAGAATCATCTCACCACTGAGCAGCCACCTGAGAATCTTGCTGCTCAGACACTAAGTCGTGCAGACTCTTTGCAGCCCCCACGGACTGTCCATGGGACCCTCCAGGCAAGAAGAACTGGGGTGCCGTTTCCTCTTCCACAGGGTCTTCCCAACCCAGGGATCGAAACAGCATGTCCCGCATCTCCTGCACTGGCGGGCAGGCTCTTAACCACTGAGCCGCCTGCGAAGCCCACCCCAGAATCTACCCAGCAGCAATACCTTCTCACTGTTAGGGAAGATCTGTTCTAAGATAGGGAAAAAAGTCAATCCACAGTGAGACACTAACATCGGAGAAAAAGCCACACCCAAAAGGAGACATTTCTATGGAAATCAACCGATGGAGGGTTTTGTTTTTTTTAATACATCAGCAAAAGACAGGATTCATGGTATGAGGTATTTAAGCACCAGTAGAAGTACCTGAACAAAGAGGCGAGGCCAACATATTAAGGAGATGAAGAGGGTGCAGAGTGGAGCCAGCTAGTGATACGGAACACACAGGTGAAAAAACAAACTCTCAGCGCAGGAAAAGTTAGGAGCTGTGGGGGACCGATTGAGACCTTTTAGTATATATTTAACAACAAATTGAGGATAGAGTAGAGAAATTTCAGAAGACTAAGGGACGAACAAAGTCCAAATAGCTCCCAGAGATTTTGAGAAGATAACCTACAAAGGAATGAGAAGACCGAAATAAGATTTATCACTGGCATCATTTGTTTCAAGAAGACAACGGGGATTTTCCTTAAAGTAATGAAGGAAAATAATTTTTCAACAACAATGAAAATGCTACTCCCAGGCATATTATCAAGTCTGAGAACTAAATAAAGCTATCTTCAGGATATGATGACTCTCAAAAAATGGTTCTGCCGATGTTATGTGTACTACTAATTCAGGTGAATTAAAAAATCAGAGAGGATGGAGTAAGATGACATATTGCTCACCTACGGCTGCTTCAACTCCCTCCTGAAATCTCACTAAACCAACTCTAAAGGTATTTTAAAAGCACGCCATCCAAAGGTATGGAAGATAGGAGAGAAGAAAACAAAACAAAATTCCAGGGCAAATCAGATGGACAGTGAGTAAAATTACCTTAGGTGCTTCAGAAAACTGAATCCCAAATGAAAAAGAGGGAAAGCCAGCAGCAAACCCAAGGTATATCAGAATCTTCAGTAACTGGGGAAGCCAGGCACACCAGAAGCCAGGGTGAAGGGAAGGAGCTAAATGAATGAGGACTGGTTGAAAACTGATTTCAAGAAGGAGTCAGATGCTCTCATCAGCCCAGATTAGTTTGTTGACAGTCTTTCCTTTGCTCTAGTCCAAGACTGGAGAACTGTCTTTTGAGAGGAAACAACAGCAGCTGTCTGTCCTGGGGGCACCTGGCAAGTTAGGGCAGGAGTCAGTGTATCAAAAGCAGGGGACTCCAACACATGCGTGGGTCCTGGATACTGACAGTCTTATACTACCATTCAATTCAGCTCCAAGAATGCTGGCAAGCAACTCTTCACCACTAAGTAGGAGACTAGTAGTCTTTTCTGGGGAATCAGACCCTGCCAAGAGGAGTGTGGAAAAGTGTGCAAATGTTAGTCGCTTAGTCGTGTCTGGCTCTTTGCAATCCCATAGGCTGTAGTCCACCAGGCTTGTCTGTCCATGGAATTCTCCAAGCAAGTATCCCTGAATAAGTAGCCACACCCTCCTCCAGGGGATCTTCCTGACCCAGGGATTGAACTCACTTCTTCTGCATTGCAGGCAGATTCTTCTTCTTCCTTTTTTTTTTTTTTTGATTGCCAAGAGAAGAGATCTACAGAAACTGACAGGAGAGGTTTTCTCATGACCTGGCCCAGCCAGATCCCTCCAGGTCTGTGAGCCGCACACTCAGAGCTTCCAAGGAGCTTTGCAAGAATGATTCCGAAAATAAGAGCTGGAAATCAAGGATTACCAAATAGCTAAGGATAGTTTGTAATATGAAATACAGAGACCAAAATAAAATAAATAAACATGGTCCAGATAAGAAAAGATGATGCAAGGAGGAAAAAAAATCCTCTTACCTCTCTGCTTTCAAATAAGAAAAATGCAACCATGAAATAGTAACAAGATGCCAAGTAAAGAAACACTGGGAGCTTCTAAAGAAGGCCCTGGAAATTATTAAAATAATAGTAATCTTGTAGGATAAATGGAAAACTAGGGGGAAGTTCAGAAGAATGTTTGTGGAAATAATTCCTCCAAGTACCCCATTTTTTCCTGAATAGATATGTTATTTTATTACACAAAAAAGCAAAAAGCCACAATACCCCCATACTCTAAATGTTAATTTTTTAATAAGTTTGGAGAATAGAAAAACAAATATATTTAAAGACTTTTAGAGATTCCAAATAGATAGGAAACATAGATCAGGACCTATAGTCTTAAGGGATTTTACAGAAAATTTTCTTTTTATTCTAGTGTATTATGTATTGGGGTTTACAAAGAACTCATCTGGAGTTACTTGAATAGCTCAGTTATCTAACTGAGTATCTAATACCTCAATTAGAATTATTTTTAAAAATCAAATTTGTTCTCTAGAATTTAGAAGCATACTGAATTTTAGAGTTGGAAAGAAACTTGGGAGTCTTCTAATTTAACTCTCACACAATATGAAGCAAAAATAAAAATAAAAAAAATTTTTTAAGAGATGGAAACAGGAAAGCAAAGATGAGGAAATCAGAAGACCAGCGGTAGAGGCACAAATACAGAGGAACAGAGCGGGTTCCCATGATCCAAAGAATTCTTTTTTCTTTCCCTTTTTATTGAAGTGTAGCTGATCTACAATATTGTGCCAATCTCTGCTGTACAGCAAAGTGACTCAGTTATACACATACAGACATTCTCTTTAATGTGTTCTTTCCTATATGGTTTATCACAGGATATTGAATATAGTCCCCCGTGCGATATAGTCAGACCTTGTTATATATAGGACACAGTAGGGCCTATAATAGGACCTAGGATTCTAACTAGACTTATCTGAGCAAGTCAGTTGAGAGAAGAGTGTGTGAGAGATAAACTGGCAGAGAGTCCAAGCACAAGAATCCTCTCAGTGGTCTCTAAGGCAGAGAGGCATTTATGAAATAAAGATGGAAAAGCACTCATTAGATTTATCAATTAAGAGGCCACGGGTGGTTAGGACCTTAACAAGCAGAGTTCCACAGCAGCTATAAGGACAGAATCTATACGGCACTGGACTGAGAAATGGTTGATAAATGAAACAGTGACTGGTGGCTCCTTTTTATTTTTTAAATTTTTAAAAAATTATTTATTTTAATTGGAGGCTAATTACTTTACAATATGGCATTGGTTTTGCTATACATTTTTAAGGATGTGAAAGGAGTATGCTGCAAAGGAATCCGTGTGACTTCTTGGCCACCGAAAGGCAGAAGTGGCTGCTAGAACAATTTGTTGTTGTTATTGTTTAGGCACTAATTTGTGTCCTCCAGGCTCCTCTGTCCATGGAATTTCCCAGGCAAGAACACTGCAGTGAGTTGCCATGCCCCGCTCCAGGAGACCTTCTTGACCCAGGGATCGAACCCACGTCTCTTATGCCTCATGCATTGGCAAGCAGGCTCTTTATAGCTGAGCCACCCTAGAAAGGTTTGACCTGGAGGAAAGATTATAGAAATCCACCTCCCCGGCCTATAGTGAATGAAAGTCTTCTCAAAAACAAAGTAAAACAAAAACACAGGAAGAACAATCAAATGCTGCCAGGGCAGGGAGTATGAGAGTTTGCCTTATCAGAAACATCTCAGAGCTTTCCCCACACAGGCTCAGCCATAGAAGCACACAAACACTCCTGTGCCCTGAGTACATCTGACTTTTGGAAGATTTCCCCCAGAATCGCCTTTGAGGTATCCTGACAATTGAATAGAGTCATCCCTAAGGATCTACGAAGGACTGGTCGGTTCCAGGACCCTCTCAGATACCAAAATCTGCAGATACTCAATTGCCATCCATAAAGTAGTACAGTATTTGCATATAAACTAGACACAACCTCTCATACACTTTGCTTCCTCTCTAGATTAATTAAAATAATACCTGGTACTCATACCAGGTAAGAAAGTGAAGCCACTCAGTAGTGTCTGACTCTTGTGACCCCATGGAGTATAGCCCACCAGACTCCTCTGTTCATGGGATTCTCCAGGCAAGAACCCCGGAGTGGGTTGCCATTTCCTTCTCCATCATACCAGGTAAGTGCTGTATAAATAGTTTCCTGAAGGCAGTGGATTCAAGTTTTGCCTTTTGGAACTTTCTGATTTTTCTTTTTTTTCCTTTCCCAGATATTTTTGACCTGGGTTGGTTGTGGATGTGGAAATGCAGATATGGAGGACCAACTGCTTTTTAACCTCAGATCTGGATCTTCTCACACTTCTGCTTTGCCCTTTCAGAACTCACCTTGCTCCTGGGCTCCCTTCTATCAGAACTTGAACATTAGCAGCTTTGTGTTTCAATGTCCCCAGCAAGCAGGAGCCCACCCACCCCACAACCAACCCTGGCAATTAGAATCCAGGTTTAGAGCAAGTTTAGAGCAAGCAGGACCCCTTGTCCTGCCCAGGAAAGAATGGAAGGAACAAGACTAGGAGGGAACAAACGCTAGGAAGGAGGGTCAGTGGTGGGTTACCAATAGGAAACCAGTTCCCACGTGCCCCCAGTGCTAAGAGGGTAATAAGAGCTCACCTATATTCAGCTTGGTGTCTGACAAATGGGAAGCTTAAAAGTCTTTCAGTGTTTCACACTTTTTTTCCTTTAATAATGTACATAGTTTAAATCTAAACAGCAACAAAAAGAATCAAATGTGTTATTCCTTAATTGGGATTAAGAAGTATCCTACTTGAAGATTTATTAAGAATTTCTTGAGATGCTGAAGCTGACGCTTCAAAATTTTGGCCACCTAATGCAGTGAGCCGACTCATTGGAAAAGACCCTAGTGCTGAGAAAGATTGAGGGCGGGAGGAGAAGGGGACAACAGACGGTGAGATGACTGGATGGCACCACTGACTCAATGGACATGAGTCTGGGACATAGATGACAGGGAAGACTGGAGTGCTGCAGTTCATGGGGTTGCAAAGAGCTGGACACAACTCAGCAACTGAAAAACAACAACAACAAATATAATAACAAATACATTTGTGAAAAAAAAAGTCAGTTGTGGTACTCGGGGTGGCTGTTATTCAGAAAAAAACACCAGCTCACCTGCCATCAGTCAAGCAAAAAGAAATCAACCCTGCAGAGGTGGACTGGCCTGACCCTCCAGCTGTATGCCAGGCTGCCTGCGCATGGTTATTATTTCCTCTAATCTTCATAATACTGCTGAAGGCACTAACTCACCCTAAATTTCACAGCGGATGGAAATGAGGCTTAGAGAAGGAAGAAACCTGCCCAGAGCTGTTCTGTTGCCAAGGCGGAATTTGAACCAGCCTGTCTGCTTCCGCGCCATGGGGGAAGCACTTTACAATTGATGGAGAGAGGAGTCCAGCATCCCAGGGCATTTGCTTTCCTATTAACGTCACTTTCTAGAACCAGACAGAGGCCGCATCCACCATCTGAACCGAAACAACGGCTGGCTAGTCTTCAGCGTTGAAGGAGCAAAAGGCATTCCTGGGGCATTTTGTTCTGCCTCCTCCTGAGAAAGATCAGATTACAGAATTTGGCCCAGAGGCCTTCTCCCCTCCCCTTGTCCATTCTCTGTAAATTAGTTTTCATTTCATAATAGTCATTAGCCGAGTTCTGGGAAGGAAGTGTAAAAATTTCCCCTCACCTCTGGGCCCTAACTGGCAGCGGTTCCTTGAAACTCCTACAACCAGAGCTCCATTTAAGCATCAGAACCTCATCAATTAGGCCTTCGTGTGCGGGGATCACGTGGTCAGCCCATCACACTGAGCTGGACCCACACAGAGCAGGACCAGAGGGCCTCATTACTAGACCTGGGCTTTTGTGAAATTCCTGAATAAGCAGCCGTGGAGTATCTGCAGCAGACTGCATTTTCTTTTTCTTTCTTTCTTTTTTTTTTTTTTTCACCCCTGGCTTTAACAATCACTTTTATGGACAATTTAACAGGGTGGGTTGCCAGCTCTGTTAATGCCTGACCCTCCACCCCGTTCGCTCGTGAAGTCCGCCTTGTGAAACGGCTATCGATGGAGACTCAGCACGCACCTCTTCCTAAGCAAACCGTGCCTTTCTTCACATCCGTGATCAGGGCTGCTGGACAAAGAGAAAGCCCCACCCTGCTTCCACCCAGAAGCAACTAAGTGCATGAAATCTGTTTCCAATATGTTGTTGTTCAGTGTCTCAGTCCTGTCCCATTCTTTGCGACCCCACAGAGTGCAGCATGCCAGGCCTCCCTATCCCTCATCATCTCCCAGAGTTTGCCCAAGTTCGTGTCCACTGAATTGGTAATGCCATCCAAACATCTCATCCTCTGTTGCCCCCTTCTCCTCTTGCCCTCAATCTTTCCCAGCATCAGGGTCTTTGCCAGCGAGTTGGCTCTTTACATGAGATGGCCAAAGTATTGGAGCTTCAGCATCAGTCCTTCCAATGAATATTCAGGGTAGATTTTCCTTAGGGTTGCCTTGTTTGATCTCCTCACCATCCAAGGGACTCTCAAGAGTCTTCTCAAGCACCACAGTTCAAAAAACATCAATTCTTGGGCGTTCTGCCTTATTTATGGTCTAGCTCTCACGTCCATTCGTTATTGAGAAAAGGTTGCAAGTGGGGAGAGGGAGTGATGCCCAGAGTCTAGCCTGCCTCTTTGTGGTGGGCAGGAATGAGGACAGAGAGTGTGGTCTTGGTTTCAACTGTCTGCAGCCTCTGCTCTGCAGGGGCTATTTCAGCTTATTCATCTCATTTGTTATTGCCCCAGTTAAGAGGTGTCCACGTGTTGAGTATCCTCAGGCTGTTCAAGGCTGAGCCTCCTGTACTCCAAGGCTTGCTTCTTCCCCGTTAAAGATTCAGGAAGTGAGTTTTATCGTTTGCTCCCTGCTAATTAGGTTCTAGGGGTATCTAGTATACTGACCAAGTTCATGTTAGACATTCTGATAAGCCAGACTACCGATATGATTAATTTGCAGTGAAAAATACTAGAATACCATGTCCCATGGTCAGCATCTTTTCTATTCTTCAGAGTTAAGTAAAATAGAAAACATGCATACTCAAGCAACACACACACACACACACACACACACACTCACGTACACACAAAAGAGGCTTGAAATCTATTTCATAACCATTAAAATATTCAGAAAATGTGAACCTGCAATTCTGTTGAAAGAATCTTGAACTATGAAAATCATGACATATACTAAGACTTAGTTATAGAAAGCACTTCTTATACAAATACAGTATTTTGAAGAAAAAGAAACCCAAATGTTCACAAATAGAGGACTGACTAAAAATTGACTTAGCCATGCACTTTAAACTTTATAATATAAAGTTTATATCAGTTTAAGTCATGTCAGACTCTGTGACCCTGTGGACTGTAGCCCACCAGGCTGTTCTGCCCAGGGATTTCCCAGGACAGAATACTGGAGTGGGTTGCCATTTCCTTCTCTAAGTGTCTTCCTGACCCAGGGATCAAACCTGCATCTCCTGCAGTGGCAGTGGATTCTTTACCACTTGAGCCACTAGTATGTGAGGCTAACCAGCCTGATCTTCATGTGGAAAAAAACAATCTGGGTAAAATATATACTAAATATCTCTTTCTTTCTGATTTGTAAGTTCATCTGCATCATTTCGTTTTAAAGATGGGAGAGGACTGCATGCACCTCCCTGGTCTAAGCCTTTCAGGCTCGGCGCCCAGGTAGTTGCAGATTCGATTGGGCCTGCGTTTTGTGCCCTTCCCAGGACCGAGCAGCTCAGGAGTTTGGCGAGCGCAGTCGCGCGGCTTATCACCTTTTCCTGCTGCTCAGTTTTCTCGGTGTACCCCTGGCACCCCTCTTCAGACAGATTGTGACTGTCCAGCACCCCAAGAAGTCTCAGTTAGCAAAGAAGCCTGCTTGCAGTTTGGTCAGTAAAGTCTCTCTGGGGCTGCGATTGCCACGTTCCAGCCCTTACGGGACTGTACAAAAAAGATCTTCACGACCCAGATAATCATGATGATGTAATGACTAAACTAGAGCCAGACATCTTGGAATGTGAAGTCAAGTGGGCCTTAGAAAGCATCACTATGAACAAAGCTAGTGGAGGTGATGAAATTCCAGTGAGCTGTTTCAAATCCTGAAAGATGATGCTGTGAAAGTGCTGCACTCAATTTGCCAGCAAATTTGGAAAACTCAGCAGTGGCCACAGGACTGGAAAAGGTCAGTTTTCGTTCCAATTCCAAAGAAAGACAATGCCAAAGAATGCTCAAACTACCACACAATTGCACTCATCTCACATGCTAGTAAAGTAATGCTCAAAATTCTCCAAGCCAGGCTTCAGCAATACGTGAACCGTGAACTCCCTGATGTTCAAGCTGGTTTTAGAAAAGGCAGAGGAACCAGAGATCAAATTGCCAACATCCGCTGGATCATGGAAAAAGCAAGAGAGTTCCAGAAAAACATCTATTTCTGCTTTATTGATTATGCCAAAGCCTTTGACTGTGTGGATCACAGTAAACTGTGGAAAATTCTGATCTCAGATATGCAGATGACACCACCCTTATGGCAGAAAGTGAAGAGGAGCTAAAAAGCCTCTTGTTGAAAGTGAAAGAGGAGAGTGAAAAGGTTGGCTTAAAGCTCAACATTCAGAAAACGAAGATCATGGCATCTGGTCCCATCACTTCATGGGAAATAGATGGGAAAACAGTGGAAACAGTGACAGACTTTATTTTTGGGGCTCCAAAATCACTGCAGATGGTGACTACAGCCATGAAATTAAAAGACGCTTACTCCTTGGAAGAAAAGTTATGACCAACCTAGATAGTTTATTCAAAAGCAGAGACATTACTTTGCCGACTAAGGTCCGTCTAGTCAAGGCTATGGTTTTTCCAGTGGTCGTGTATGGATGTGAGAGATGGACTGTGAAGAAGGCTGAGAGCCAGAGATGTGATGCTTTTGAACTGTGGTGTTGGAGAAGACTCTTGAGAGTCCCTTGGACTGCAAGGAGATCCAACCAGTCCATTCTGAAGGAGATCAACCCTGAGATTTCTTTGGAAGGAATGATGCTAAAACTGAAGCTCCAGTACTTTGGCCACCTTATGCGAAGAGTTGACTCATTGGAAAAGACCCTGATGCTGGGAGGGATTGGGGGCAGGAGGAGAAGGGGACGACCGAGGATGAGATGGCTGGATGGCATCACGGACTCAATGGACGTGAGTCTGAGTGAACTCCGGGAGTTGGTGATAGACAGGGAGGCCTGGCGTGCTGCGATTCATGGGGTCGCAAAGAGTCAGACACGACTGAGCGACTGAACTGAACTGAGCCCTTACGGCGCTGGCTGCCAGTTGCCGGCTATTTCTGTTCCGTCCTTTGTTCTGTGCGCGGTCCTGGCGGCGTCTTATGTTTGAGCTTTTTGCGTGGTAACTGTCCCACAGTCTGGTGTGCTAGCCCGAGTTAGTTCGCTCTGGTTATGCGTGAGCCTTCCGGCCCGATTCTTAAGAAGCAGTGCCGCCCGCATCTCGCGCGCCTCCTTGCCCAGCCCCTACTTGCTAGTGGAAGATGCAGGCATCTGCTCTGCTTCTCTGCTGGGGGAGTTACCGTTGGGCTTGTAATTTGTTGGTCTTAATCACCTGTTTGTTTTTCTTCCCTGTTATGTTGCCCTCTGTGCTTCCAAGGCATGCCACAGATTCGGCAGTGAGAGTGTTTCCCGGCATTTGGAAACTTCTCTCTTTTTAAAACTCTCTTCCCGGGACAGGACTCCCTCCCAGGGACAGGACTCCCTTCCCGGGACAGAGCTCCCTCCCTATCTCCTTTGTTTCTTTTTTCGTCTTCTGTATTTTTCCTACCTGTTTTTGAAGACAATGTTCTGCTTTTCTGGATACCTGATGTCCTCTGCCAGCATTCAGAAGTTGCCCTGTAGATTTTATTCAGCGTTGAGATGCTCTTTGATGAATTTGTGGGGAAGAAAGTGGTCTCCCTGTCCTTTTCCTCCGCCATCTAGAACTAAATAGACATTTCTCCAAAGAAGACATACGGATGGCTAACAAACACATGAAAAGATGCTCAACATCACTCATTATCAGAGAAATGCAAATTAAAACCACAATGAGGTACCATTTCATGCCAGTCAAAAGTCAACAAGCAATAAATGCTAGAGAGGGTGTGGAGAAAAGGGAACCCT
>SJXQ01003963.1:0-78606 GCA_006408695.1 Aepyceros melampus | reverse complement strand
TTCTCCAAAGAAGACATACGAATGGCTAACAAACACATGAAAAGATGCTCAACATCACTCATTATCAGAGAAATGCAAATCAAAACCACAATGAGGTACCATTTCACACCAGTCAGAATGGCTGCGATCCAAAAGTCAACAAGCAATAAATGCTGGAGAGGGTGTGGAGAAAAGGGAACCCTCTTACACTGTTGGTGGGAATGCAAATTAGTACAGCCACTATGGAGAACAGTGTGGAGATTCCTTAAAAAATTGCAAATAGAACTGCCTTATGATCCAGCAATCCCACTGCTGGGCATACACACCGAGGAAACCAGAATTGAAAGAGACACGTGTACCCCAATGTTCATCGCAGCACTGTTTATAATAGCCAGGACATGGAAGCAACCTAGATGTCCATCAGCAGATGAATGGATAAGAAAGCAGTGGTATATATACACAATGGAGTATTACTCAGCCATTAAAAAGAATACATTTGAATCAGTTCTAATGAGGTGGATGAAGCTGGGGCCGATTTACAGAGTGAAGTAACCCAGAAAGAAAAACACCAATACAGTATACTTACACATATATATGGAATTTAGAAAGATGGTAATGATAAACCTGTACACAAGACAGCAAAAGAGACACAGATGTATAGAACAGCCTTTTGGACTCTGTGGGAGAGGGAGAGGATGGGATGATTTGGCAGAGTGGCAGTGTAACATGTATGATATCATAAGTGAAACGAATCGCCGGTCTACGTTTGATCCAGGATGCAGGATGCTTGGGACTGATGCATGGGGATAATCCAGAGACAAGGTGTGGGGCAGGAGGGGGGAGGTGGGGGTCGGGATTGAGAGTTCATGTATGCTCATGGCTGATTCATGTCAATGTATAGCAAAATGAATACAGTATTGTAAAGCAAAACAAACTAAAAAATAAAAATTAATTAAAAAAAAGTTTAAGTCAGATTATATCACTCTCAGTTTACAGTCATCAAATAGTTCCCATTCCCTGGGAAAGGAAATGGCAATCCACTCCAGTATTCTTGCCTGGAAAATCCCATGGACAGAGGCGCCTGTCAGGCCACAGTCCATGGGGTGGCAAAGAGCTAGGCATGACTGAGCAACTGAACACACATCATGGCTTGTTCAAAATTGGGAAAGGAATATGTCAAGGCTGTATATTGTCACCCTACTTATTTAACTTATATGCAGTGTACATCATGTGAAATGCTGGGCTGGATGAATCACAAACTGGAATCAAGACTTCAGGGAGAAATATCAATAATCTCAGGTATGCAGATGACACCACCCTTATGGCAGAAAGCAAAGAGGAATTAAAGAGCCTCTTGAGGAAGGTTAAAGAGGAGAGTGAAAAAGCTGGCTTAAAATTCAACATTCAAAAAAAAAAAAAAAGAAGATTATGGCATCCAGTCCCATCACTTCATGGGAAATAGATAGGGAGACAATGGAAACAGTGACAGACTTAAATTTCTTGGGGTCCAAAATCACTGCAGATGGTGACTGCAGCCATGAAATTAAAAGACACTTGCTTTTGGAAGAAAAGCTCTGACAAACCTAGACAGCATATTAAAAAGCAGAGACATTACTTTGCAAACAAAGGTCTGTATAGTCAAAGCTATGGTTTTTCCAGGAGTCATGAACAAATGTGAGAGCTGGACAATAAAAAAGGCTGAGCACCAAAGAACTGATGCAGCTGAAGAACTGATGCCTTCAAACTGTGATACTGGAGAAGACTCTTAAGAGTCCTTTGGACAGCAAGGAGATCAAACCAGTCAATCCTAAAGGAAATCAGTTCTGAATATTCACTGGAAGGACTGATGCTGAAGTTAAATCTCCAATACTTTGGCCACCTAAAGTGAAGAGCTGATTCATTGGAAAAGACCCTGATGCTGGGAAAGACTGAAGGCAGGTGGAGAAGGGGATGATGGAGGACAAGATGGTTGGATGGCATCACTGACTTGATGGACATGAGTTTGAGCAAACTCTGGGAAATAGTGAAGGACAGGGAAGCCTGGTGTGCTGCAGTCCATGGGGTTGCAGAGAGCCAGACATGACTGAACAACAAAAACAACCTAGTTTAAATTCTCTATGTAGCACGTTTCACTCTGACATCTTCTTGCTTCTTAAATTTAAAGTCTGTCTCTCTCCGGTAGAAAACAAACTCTAAGAGAAGTGGGATTTTTGTCTACCTTGTTCGCTACTTTATCTCCATCTTCTAGAATTGTGCTAATACACAGTAGGTGCTCAATAGGTGTTTACTGAGTGAAATGAATGGGTGAACAAGTAGCAACTGTTTGAGGATCATAGCTCATCTCAGCTTTCTTGTTGGTGCTATTTGTGCCTACAGTGAATTTCCTAGGCTGTGGATACTGGCTGCCTAGATGCAAAGTGTGAAGCACCCTGAAGAGCAAATCTAAAACTCACTCTTACCAGCAAAACACACAGCAAATGTTGGTTGACTGAATAATACTCAATGAGTGCTTACTCTGTATCTGATAATAGGGTCTTTATGAGCACTCATTCATTTCATCACAATAAATCAATCAGATAGGACTATTCTCATTTCCATTATAATGTGAGGATCAGTAAACTGAGGTCCTTACAGTTAAATATATCACCCATGGCCACACAGATAGTAAATGGAAGGTCAAGATTTGAACGCAGGGCATCTGACTCCAGAGACAACACTGCTAACTGTTACAGAAAATTCACAAAGGAACACACACAAGTGAAGAGAATGCAAGGAATGAATGAATGGCAAAAAGGAAATGCCAGAGAATTAGAACTTATACTTGTTTAATGCATATAAATCTGGCTGATAACTGTCTTCCACCTGCATCAAAATAAAAACTATCCCTACCTCTGCAAGGCTACGATGGCCTTTAGTGGTTTGGGAACATCCGGTGAGATGTACAAACATCTCAGCAGTATGGAGATCTATTAAAGGAATTCACTGGGCATGATCCACCCAAACCATCGTGTAACTGAAGCTGCCTTCTCAGCATCCAGACCTGAGTAGGTCATGCTGAATGGACTGTGCACACGCATGCTGATTAACTAAGCATTGTTGCATTGGGAGCCTGTCGGCCAGCTTTTGGCCCTAAGTCTTCCTTCTGTCCCCTTTCTTCACGCAAGAGTTTGTCTCTACTGGACAATGGCAACTGCCACACCTTTCCGTCACCTGGACTTGCCATCTTGATCCCTCCTGCCCAGCCAGACCCCACTAATGTCTACTAGGCCCAGATATGTAATTTTAGGAAGCAAATGATGCTACAAAATATTTAAGGTCAAATAACAAAAGCACTGGAGTTGTTAAAGGGCATCCGGGAGATATAGGAGAGAAAGGGAGAGAATGAGAGAGAGATGAGGATTCAGAAGGAGTTTGTGGTTCAGCCCAAACTGAATCCAGAGACAGGAAAGTCCTCCTGAGGATTTAGTTATTCTCACCATCTGGTCTGACCTTTGCATCAAGTAGAAATACTGAACAGAAAGCTCCTAAGACAAGGTGGTGAGCTATGACAGGGAAAGAGCTTTTTGAGGTAGATGAAAAGTATTCTAAGTGAGAAATGACAGATAAAAGAAATGCTTTAGGACTCAATTTGCTGGGTTAAATATGCTTTACAGAAGTATTACTCTGTGACACATTTGGACAGAATGAACATTGGTTATGAAGAAAATTATTCTCTCCTCAGATATATGTACTCAAGCCCTATGAATCAGAGTCATTGAGTAGCTGGGAGCAAACTTTGGTCCTCAGCAGCTACCTGGTTTTTTTGTTGTTCAATAGAGAATGCAACACTATGAGCACTAATATCACCCCATGGGATGATGGACAATGCAGCCAATTTTAGATTTTCCATCATGAAAGGCCTATGACAGTTTGCTGCTGCAGTTAAACTCACAAATGTTCACGTTTATCTTCTGTGCCAAGCTCTTTAACTGGAGCGGAAAATAACAAAGGACAATGCTGATTTCTCTAAGTTTCATTCCATTTCAAAGTTTTCTCACTGTTCCAGCTTGGTTTTCATTAATATATACTGAAATTGCAAAAGAGAGGAAAATAGGAAGAGAGAAGGGACTGGAAAAACTTACATAGAACACACACCATTAGTCCCTAAATAACTGGAGGGCTATCAAGCAGAGGGACTGAGAATATTTACTGCATGACAGTCATTTCCTTGTGCCATCTAAGTCCATTTCCATGACATCTGTGAAGGCAAGTATTATTAATCCTCCATTTATAGACGAGGATAGTAAGTCCAAATTTAGTCTCTTACCCAGAATGACCTAATTAGTAAGCAGTTGTGCAGGTTCAGTGGGTAGTGATTCAAATTCAAGGCTGGCTGCTCTTAAGACTATACTCTATCAAGCAGCCCCCGTCACCCTCCACACACCCCCTCCCCCGTCCAATGCCCCATGCGTTGCACAGCATTCCAAAGCACCTTTTTTCTAATGAATTAAGGTGTTCTATGAGACGTGACATCACTAAACTTCACAATTGTTTAGTGAAGCAGGAAAATCCCCGCTGCATCTGCTTTTTTTTCAGTGAGGAAATTGTGCTGAAAGGGAGGCTCTCAGAGAATCTGGGAATCTGGCGGGGTGTTTGGTAGGTTTGGTGTAGGCAGGCACTCGTGGGGACTGCATGGGAGAAGGTGACAAGGGCCTCCTGGAGGAAAGGGGCCACAGGTCACTCTCCTGTATGGCAGTGCTTTAGCCCAGATTTTCCCTGATACAGGATGCTGTTACTCAGAGGGCAACATGCACCTACCTCCAGGCTCTAATATTTGCTTTATGGTTCGAAAATTCTGATTTTTCTTTCAAAAGAAACAAGCTCAGTTTTTCTCAAGGAAAACCTTCTGATACATTCTTGCCAAAGTTCTCTTTACATGTCCATAGATGGAACCGCCCGAATTGGGAGGGAAAAACTGCATAGCCTGCACCTTGACCAAAACTCTCTCTGCTTAGGTAGATACTGGGAGGCTATTCCGCTGTAGGAAGCAGCTGTGACAGGCATATGTTATGCTTAATCAGACTTCTGCTCTGCCAGGCACAGTGATGAGCATCACACATTTAAGTCCTCATGAAGTCTTCCTCAGCTCCCCATCAGATGAGCAACAGCACACAGTGGTTAAGGACTCAGGCGTTAAGGGTGAGCTGTGTGATCCTGGGCAAGTGCCTTAACCTTTTGGTTTGCTCTGTGTAAAAATGAGGATTATTTAACAGTACCTCTCTCACCAGGTTGCTATGAGGATTAAATACGTTAATATATGTGAGCCACTGAGAATAGGGCCTGATCAGTAGTTCACAGTTGATAAATATAAGCATCCTTATTATCATTTGCATATTATTAATATAGAAACAGAGGATGATAACACCGCAAAGAGAGATGAAAAACCGGACTTTACACCCAGCTGTATTGAGTCTAAAGTCTCTACTCCTTCTCTATGCTGAGATGCCCCTCCTTAAAGATCAATTAGCAAGTCTGGGAAAATATGAATCCAGCTTTTGAAAAAGCAAAAACAAAGTTAAAAATAATCAAAAAGCCATGAAGATTTTGAATTGGCTTCAACAAAATATACTAAACCTATTATAATGATTTGCAGACTCAAACTATTAAATCTCCAGTTAATTTTAGTATTACCACTATGCATGGATAATATTTTTTTATTAGGAATAAAAGTGCAGATTGATGACATATTACTTTGATTAAGAGAGCTTAGATAAGAATATAATTTTTAATTTATAAAGATGAACTTGGTCACATGGTAAAATGGTCAGTGTGTAGCTATAAATATGAGTTATAAGAGAAAAGCCAGAAAGAGAGTAACTTTTTATTCTTTCTAGTCCCTCTCCAAGGTAAAGCCAACATGTTATTTAATATTCAGTCAGGCTCATTTTGAGAATGAAAGTGGATGCTATTCATAATTATGTCAGGTCAGCAGGTATAAACCAGGCTGTCTGAGGAAAGTCGGGATGGATACCCATGCTCATCAGTTCAGTCGCTCAGTCGTGTCTGACTCTTTGAGACCCCATGGACTGCAGCACACCAGGCTTCCCTGACCGTCACCAACTCCTGGAGCTTGCTCAAACTCATGTCCATTGAGTCAGTGATGCCATCCATCCATCTCATCCTCTGTCGTCCTCTTCTCCTCCTGCCTTCAATCTTTCCCAGCATCAGGGTCTTTTCCATTGAGTCAGTTCTTCGCATCTGGTGGCCAAAGAATTGGACTTTCAGCTTCAGCATCAGCCCTTCCAGTGGATATTCAGGACTGATTTCCTTTAGGACTGACTGGCTTGATCTCCTTGCCATCCAAGGGACTCTCAAGAGTCTTCTCCAACATCATAGTTCAAAAGCATCAATTCTTCAGCCCTCAGTCTTCTTTATGGTCCAACTCTCACATCCATACATGACCACTGGAAAAACCATAACTTTGACTAGATGGATCTTTGTTGGCAAAGTAATGTCTCTGCTTTTTAACATGCTGTCTAGGTTGGTTATGCTTTTCTTCCAATGAGCAAGTGTCTTTTAATTTCATGGCTGTAGTCACTATTTGCAGTGATTTTGGAGCCCAAGAAAATTAAGTCTGTCACTGTTTCCATTGTTTCCCCATCTATGTGCCATGAAGTGATGGGACTGGATTCATGATCTTCATTTTTTAAATGTTGAGTTTTAAGCCAAATTTTTCACTCTCCTCTTTCACCTTCCTCAAAAGGCTCTTTAGTTCCTCTTTGCTTTCTGCCATAAGCGTGATGTTATCTTGCATATCTGAGGTTATTGATATTTCTCCTGGCAATCTTGATTCATTCTAGCTTGTGCCTCATCCAGCCCAGCATTTTGCATGATGTACTCTGCATATAAGTTAAATGAGCAGGGAGACAACATACAGCCTTGACATACTCCTTTCCCAATTTGGAATCAGTCTATTATTCCATGTTCTAACTGTTGCTTCTTGACCTGCATACGGATTTCTTAGGAGGCAGGTAAGATGGTCTGGTATTCTCATCTCTTTCAGAATTTTCCAGTTTCTTGTGATCCACACAATCAAAGTCTTTAGTGTAGTTGTTGAAGCAGAAGTAGATGCTTGGGATACCCATGCTAGCCAAAGGAAAACCACTTTTCGTCTATATCTTCCATGAAAATCCAGCAATCCGTGACTTAAAAGGCACCTGTGACTTCTGTCACTTCTCACAGCATGAGTGGGTCATTTTATATTTTTTCTATTCTCTCCCTTTATAATTTCCCACTTCTACTTGCCTTCACAGTAGGCTGTGGGCCCTTGGTCATTGAGAACAGAACTATTCTAGGAGGCTCTTGACTGGCGGTGCTCTGTTTTTCCAGAAGGCAATCTCTGGGGCCAGGAGCTTGGGACCAAACTGCAGCCTGGCCTCATAAGGATGAGCTTTGGGAATCAGTATATTTGGCGACAGTTTTTCCCCTTACCTTTCTACTTATAGAAAGCCCTCTACATAGCCAGGAGGGCTGCTGGCTATGCGCTACTGAGCCCAGGGAAGGGCTATCAGGCCAGTACCCTCAGGCATAAGTTCTCTACCCCAAGACACTGCTCCTTTGCTGGAAGGATATATGGGCATCTCGGTCTCTTGGTTTTGACAAGAGGGCAGGGAGGGAGCTAGATTTGAGTTAGAGTCCTCTGCTTGCTGGGGAGGGTTCTCCCCTCCTCATGTTGTGAGGCTATATCCTTAACCCTTTGCCTGTTAATTCTGTGAATAGACAGCACCCTCCTGTGGGGAGTCTGAGGGCAGTGGGAACAGAGACCCAGTGGCCTTGTTTCTCTGCTCTAACAGCATCAGCACCCAGGGAGGTCAACTGTATTTCTTAGACCGTCCCATAGAAAGAGGCCTGCGCTGTCTCAGAACCTCTGATGAGAGTTTGCCAGGGCTGATGTATGAGTCAGGAACAGCAGGAGTGGGCTGCAAAAGCAGAGTCTGAAACTAGGAAACTGACAGAACTTCTCTGTTTCCTCTTGGGTTGCCCTCACCTGGATCATTTGGTTCTGCTGTGCGAGGCCCTGCTAAAGAGAGGTCTGGTTCATAGCAGAATGTTCAGGACTTCTGACAATATCATCTGACTTTAAGGATCAGGGTGTGGTTGATCTTGGGCTGAGACAATCTAATAAGCACAGGAAAGTGGCTTTCAAAATGCCAAGGGTTGTCCTCTGGAGGAGGGTCTGACTTCTTTTGTGAAGTCTCCAAAGGGTGGCAGAGGCCTCTGAGAGGTGGGCCTTGACCCAAAGATTGAATAGGCATTCTAAGGGAGTCAGAATAATGAGAGAGGCCAAGCATTTCCAAAATAGTTTTAAGAATACTTTAAATAAAGATTCCCTGGAGAAGAAAATGGCTATCCACTCCAGTAACCTTGTCTGGAGAATTCCATGGATAGAGGAGCCTGGTGGGCTATAGTCCATGGGGTCAGCAAAGAGGTGGACATGACTGAGCAACTAACACAACACCACATTCATGAAATAATAGCCTTTATTCACTGATCGCTTCCTTTGGCCAGGTGCTTTACATACCATGCTGCTGCTGCTGCTGCTGCTAAGTTGCTTCAGTCGTGTCCAACTCTGTGCAACCCCATCGACGGCAGCCCACTAGGCTCTCCCGTCCCTGGGATTCTCCAGGCAAGAACACTGGAGTGGGTTGCCATGAGAGACTGCTAATTAATTACCAATCCATTCTTTCATTTTGCCTTAACCCCCTATCTTGTTGAGGGTAGCAGTGAATCCATCTAAAATCCTAACTCTTCCAGTCTCTCTTCAAGATAGGTAAGACCAGTGAGTTATAAATAAAAATTGTTGGGTGGGGCATCTAGTGTATTATGGGTTGTGTCCAACTCTGCGATTCCACAGATTGTAGCCCGCCAGGCTCCTCTGTCCATGAGATTCTCCAGGCAAGAATACTGGAGTGGGTTGCCATTCTCTTCTCCAGAGGATCTTCCTGCCCCAGGGATCAAACTCAGGTCTCCTGTGTTGCAGGCAGATTCTTTTATCGTTTGAGCTACAGGGAAGACTTGGGGCATCTAGGAAGATGGTTTAAACAGTTAGCTGGAAGGCAAGCTTCTTTTGTCCTTTCTTCTTCCTATCTGAAATGCAAATGTGATGATTGGAGCCGCTGCAACCATCCTATGATCACAAGGTAATCTCAAGGATACAAGCCACAGCTAAACATAATACAGCAAATTAAAGAAGGAAACTGGGAGATTCTTGATGTTGTGGGGCCCCCTTGCCAGTAATGAACTGTTAAAATTAGAATTCATACTATTTGAAGGAAAATCAATGTCTCTGTGCTAAAGGCATTATTATTTAGATTTTCTGTTATATGTAGCTGACTCAGTCTGGAAACACACATTATTTCATTTAATTCCTCACAACAATTCTGGATTATAGGGCTTATTATAGGAAAACGCAATCTCCAAGAGGTTAAATAACTTGTCCGAGAACACATAACTAGAAAGTCGTAGAGGTAAGATTTGATCTTGGATCAATCTGACCCCAAGTTCATCACATTTCCATGTTGCTTATTTCACTCTCTCTTTTTTAACAGAGTAGCTAATGTGTCACAGCAAATTCTGTAGCAATCCATACCATGAACTACTCTTGTTTTCTAAAGATGCTTCATTAGGCTCACTGTTGTTATGCCTGACCCATGCCAACCTGAGTGGAGAAGGGAAGTGATCATTTGCATCCAAAGGACCCCACTCCAGTGCTCTTGCCTGGAGAATCCCATGGACAGAGGAGCCTGGGGGGCTGCAGTCCATGCGGTCACTAGGAGTCGGACACGACTGAGCGACTTCACTTTCACTTTTCACTTTCATGCATTGGAGAAGGAAATGGCCACCCACTTCAGTGTTCTTGCCTGGAGAATCCCAGGGATGGTGGGGCCTGGTGGGCTGCCATCTATGGGGTCACACAGAGTCGGACATGATTGAAGCGGCTTAGCAGCAGCAGCAGCAGCAATCTCCATGCCACTTCCTTCTATAACCCTCCTACCATAACATATCCTCTCTCTTTCTCACTCACTCACTCTCTCTCATACATGCCTGCTTGAAATGGATACTCAACATTAAGTGCTATTCTGTTTTAAGTTAGTGGGCCTATTGCTTCCAATGTCCATTCTCTGCATATCTAGACACCAGCCAAGTCACACAAACATGAATAACTCAAAGAAGGCAAGTCACAAGCTGAGCCCTGTGCTTTCCAAGCTCCTAAATCTTGTTTGAATAGTTTATTAGCTATATTTCTCTTCTTCTTTTTTTCTTTCTTCAACTTAATGGCCATACTAGCAAATGTGAAGACTGATTTACAGTTTGTACTTTGTGCACTCTCTGAAGTGGAGCAAAAAATTGAAAGGCTTATGTCAAGCCCATTCATTCACAGACACATTTAGGATCAAATTATTTTTAAAGCACAAATTAACTTTAAAGCCCATCAGTTCAGTTCAGTTCAGTTCAGTCGCTCAGTCGTGTCTGACTCTTTGCGACCCCATGAATCGGAGCACGCCAGGCCTCCCTGTCCATCACCAACTCCCGGAGTTCACTCAGACTCACATCCATTGAGTCCGTGATGCCATCCAGCCATCTCATCCTTGGTCGTCCCCTTCTCCTCCTGCCCCCAATCCCTCCCAGCATCAGGGTCTTTTCCAATGAGTCAACTCTTCGCATGAGGTGGCCAAAGTACTGGAGCTTCAGTTTTAGCATCATTCCTTCCAAAGAAATCCCAGGGCTGATCTCCTTCAGAATGGACTGGTTGGATCTCCTTGCAGTCCAAGGGACTCTCAAGAGTCTTCTCCAATACCACAGTTCAAAAGCATCAGTTCTTTGGCGCTCTTAAAGCCCCTGCTGCTGCTGCTGCTAAGTCGCTTCAGTCGTGTCCGACTCTGTGCGACCCCATAGACGGTAGCCCACCAGGCTCCCCCGTCCCTGAGATTCCTCCAGGCAAGAACACTGGATGGGTTGCCATTTCCTTCTCCAATGCATGAAAGTGAGAAGTAAAAGTGAAGTCGCTCAGTCGTGTCCGACTCTTAGCGACCCCATGGACTGCAGCCTAGCAGGCTCCTCCGCCCATGGGATTTTCCAGGCAAGAGTACTGGAGTGGGGTGCCATTGCCTTCTCCCCATAAGAGCTATCAAATGTTTCGGAGTTTTGCTTTACAAATTTATAGTGATCTCCCTGGCATAACATATATTTCAAGCTAAAGATATTACAGATTTACAAATATGATTTTTTATATAAAACACTCTGGATGAAATACTTCAGAGGATGAAAAGTTAAGCTCAGAGTGGAGTAAACCAAACCTGCCCAATAAACACTGTCACCTGGAGACAATGACCCTACAGGCCTCAGGGTCACAGAATGTTGTATCTGGAAGGTCTGAGCGATCATCCAGTCTAGCCCTCTCATTTAGGGAAGGGAAAACTGAGGCTTAGAGTGGTCATTTGGCTGTTGTCTAAACACACAGAGAGCGGACACTGGTAGCCATAGGTCCAGTAACTCAGAACGGAACAGCACTTAATGTTGAGTATCCATTCAAGCAGGCATGTATGAGAGAGAGAAAGTGAGTGAGAGAGAGAGGGAATGAGTTAAGGTAGGAGGGTTATAGAAAGAAGTTGCACAGGTCATAGGTCACATAGCTGGTTAGGGCAGAACTAGTCTTTGAACCTGAGCATTCCAAACTCTTCATTCAAATGAAAAATACTTATAAAATAAAAAATTTTGGTAAGAGAGAAATTTTGGGGGACAAATTTATCTTTTTTCTGAAATTATTTATTAATCTGGGGAGCTGTTAATAATAGTCTCTACATACCTTGCTGCAAGACCTATGGAATATGCTATAATGTATCACTATTTCTGTTCATCACATATTGCTTGGATCATAATCCTACTGATGTACATGTCTATGCTTATTTCTTCATGCACACTCTAAAGTTCTAGAGGCTTCGGGTTCTGTGTTACTTTGGTTTTGTATTCCTTGTGGTATAGCACCAAGACAGTCACACAGCAGACACTTAACAGCTATTTCTTGGCAGAATGAACAATGAGAACAAAGCAATCTTTGTGTACAAGCCCACAGTCCTTAAAACTCTTTACTTGTACTCTCCCATGCATGTCCTGTCTGTGTTAGCCCTTTGCTGAAGGTTACAGCTACTTTGAACCTCTCTTCAATCTATGATTCCCCCAAGCTGTAATGGCTTACTTGGTCTTAGGGGTTGGACAAAGAGGGATTTGCTAATAGGCTACTGATAGCCCACAGGCTGCCTTTATGTGAATTAGAAAAAGATCACTCCTTCTTTGCCAAGGGTTCTCAGTCAGGGGGAAAGTTTGGATCCTAGGCGATATTTGGCAATAACTGGACACATTTTGGTTTATTACAACTGAAGAGTGCTACTGGCTTAGAATGGGTACAGGTCAGGGATGCTGCTAAACATCCTGAGATGCACAGGAAAGCCCCTGAGACCCAGAGAATTAGCTGGTCCAAAATGTCAACAGTGGCGATGCTGAGAAATGCTGCAGCAGGAGGAAAACATTCAGAACTAGACTAGGATGAAGATGGACTTTGTTTTTACTTAATAAATGTGCTATACTAAGAATTTAGCATTTTCTGCATCAAATATTGATTTGGACCAAGACTGAATACTTCAGAACATCTGTATTTAGGAACATCAGGACTACACTAGAGTTTATTTAAGCTCTGTGTTTCCACCTTTGAGAAAGACCCTTCAGACTAGGATCACTTCTGGAGCACAGTGAGCCTTGGACTACAGAAGTCTCATCCAGTCACTTGGTATCATGGAAAGCTCCTTAAATGCACAAAGCCCCAGTTATGATTGATGATTGTGAATTATTGAGAGATCCTCCCCTGTTCCTCCTCCAGGTGATATTGTCACCAAATTCTAAATTCAGCCCCTCATGCTTCACTCAATAAGCTTTCTCTCTCTGGTATTGATGTCTTCTTGATATATGCAGGTTGTTATCATCTCCACCCTGCAATTCAACGAACTAAGTAGCTCTCTAAAAAACTTGTAGTAAATTTACCAACCTTTGATTACACCACTTAATCTGTGTTTGCAAAGTGCTTCACCTATATTCTTATTTAAGCAGTTTATTGCATCTAAATGAGGTTTCACTTGGAGCTGGGAGAACTGGTTATTTAATTTGTTCCTCTGTGAACTCTGCTTTTGCAACTCCAGAAGCCCTGCTACTTATAGGCCTTCAAAGATAGCAAAAACAAGGTTATAAAGAAATGTAGGGAGCTGGTCACACTGTAGGCTAAATCAGATCTCTTGAGTTCAGCATCACATGGAATGACTTTAATGGGTTAAGTCTTTGTTTTCCAGAACATTTGGGCTGACAAGGTTATACCCCCTGGAACTTGAAGACTTAGCTTTCTCTGAGGAGCAGGGACAGTAAAATGTACTTAAGAATAACACAGGATTTAATTTCAGAACCAAGATGATTCTCCCCACTTCAGAGTGCATCTGCATTAAACCACCTCCTGTCCATAGCTCCAAGTGCTTCTGGATCAGAAACCTTCATTTCCTGTCTCTTCTGCTCCTATGGAGGCAGCCTATCTGACCCTGGGGTGGACACTGTGAGCAGGGCGCCTGTGCTACTCTGGAGGGAGGAGGAGGATGTTGTGCAGCCCACTCAGCCACATTTCTGCATGTCCTCACACCTACATACACTTGCTAAAATCCATGGAATAGATTTTCTCTGGCAGGTACTCCCTTGCATGTTTATTAATAATTCACTACAACATAATAGTATTGTTTTATAGACAGAAAACTTGCAGAAAAGATTAATCTAGGTATCCAGAATGAGTGACATCAGCAAGATGGTTGAAGAAGATGTTTGTTGCTTCTATCCCTTCCTCAACAACAACAAAGTGGAATCCATCCATGGACAAAGTACCGTTGTGGGAATTGTGGGATCCAGGTAGAGACTATGAAATGCCAGTACAAAGAATGAGGGAAGCTATTTTAGGAGAAAGACTCTCATTCAGGCATCTAACTGGCTGACACAGTCATGCCTATAGACCCAGGAACAACACTGTCCCCTGAGGACTAGGCTACAGGCCCTTTTGGCTTTGGTTCTGTCTCATGGATCATGGGCTTCCCTCATAGCTCAGTTGGTAAAGAATCCACCTGCAATGCAGGGGGTTCTGGTTCGATTTCTGGGTTGGGAAGATCCCCTGGAGAAGGGATAGGCCACCCACTCCAGTATTCTTGGGCTTCCCTTGTGGCTCAGCTGGTAAAGAATCCAACTGCAATGTGGGAAACCTGGGTTCAATCCTTGGTTGGGAAGATCCCCTGGAGAAAGGAAAGGCTACTCATTCCAGTATTCTGGCCCAGAGAATTCCATGGACTGTATATAGTCCATGGGCTCACAAAGAGTTGGACGTGACTGAACAACTTTCACTTCACTTTCATTTTCATGCATCATATACTCAGGGACCTGGAACAAGTCTCATCCACCTGTGGGCTGAGTCTCCTGTGTGCTTGGCCTTGGCTGTGGGCCTTGTAAAGTGCCCTGTGAACTGGCTCCAGCTACTCTTGGCCATGGTCCAGGAGCCCCTGGTAAGCACTGACTTAGACAATCACCCATGGAGGAGAGCACATTTGTGGAAGTCTGCTTTTCCAGAAGAGAAATTCTAGCAGTTCACTGGAGCAAAACAACTCAAACTCGATTCAGTGGAGAGGAAAAAAGGAACAGTTTGACTTGACCTGTGTCAACCCTCCCCAAGGTGGCACCGCTCAGAGCCAAGAGCCCTTCTCAGCCTGTGGTTACTCCTGTGGGGCAAAGGAGGGTGTGTGCATGAGTGCTTAGCTTCCCCAGCCGTGCAGGATGCTGCTGGAGAGGCTCATTTCTCTGTGTCATTAGCTGCAAGGATGGAGGCTGCAACGTGTCAAGGGGATGAGATCCTAAAGACAGTATTAAGTACTCCACAGAGGATGCCTGTCCATGGGTCAGTGGGGATGTCTTACCTGCAGATCTCCTCACCAGGCCCCTGCACATCCCCAGTGCTCTGCAGGGCCCATCCCATGCCCCATTACCTCATGCCTGACTCCCTGTATGTGTTCCTAATGAGTGGTAAGAGCAAGCTTTTGCGGATGGCTAGTGAGCTTGAATCAGCGGGCCCAGGAGATTGACAAACTTGAACATTTAGCACTATCCTTGGAAAAGCAAAAGAGAGGTTGTCAGCACCTGGCATGGCTCTGTAGTGTTGAGAGAACTCATTCCAATTTAAGAATTCTACCACTTGAGGAGGCAAGAAGTGTGGAGCAGGTATAGCTATAGAAGATCTGAGAAAGCCTCAGATCCACAGCAGGGCTGACAGAAAGTATTTGTCTCTTGAAATCAGTTAGTAAAGATGCAAGAGGCAACTACAAATGCTGAGAGAGCAATGCAAGAGTTCAAGCAACATAAAAAATCAAAGACACATGATATTACCAAAAGAACACAAAAAATTTCCAGTAACTGATCCCAAAGAAATAAGGATGTATGATTCACTTGACAATTCAAAATAGCTGTTCTAAAGAAGTCCAATGAGCAATAAGAAGATATAGAAAGATAAACCAAAGTAAAAAATATATATATAAGAAAAATGAAAAGTTTAATAAGTAGATAGAAACATTACAAAAAAAGACAATATCAAGCAGAAAAAAGAATCTGTGAATTAGAAGACTGGAACTTTGAAATTATATCAGAGAATAAGGAAAAAGAATAGGAGAGAGTGAAGAAAGGCTGTGTGATCTATGCATTAGCATCAAAAGAAATAATTGGTGAATTATTGGAGTACTATAAGGAGAAGAAAGGGAGAAGAGGACAGTAGTTATTTAAATAAATGATAGCTGTTCCGTTCTGTTCAGTCGCTCAGTCGTGCCCAACTCTGCGACTCTTTCTTTTGTCTCCTTCAGTTCAGTTCAGTTCAGTTCAGTCGCTCAGTCGTGTCCCACTCTTTACGATCCCATGAATTGCAGCACGCTAGGCCTCCCTGTCCATCACCAGCTCCCGGAGTTCACTCAGACTCACGTCCATTGAGTCCGTGATGCCATCCAGCCATTTTGCTATTCTTTGGAACTCTGCATTCAAATGGGTATATCTTTTCTTTTCGCCTTTGCCTTTTCTTCTCTTCTTTGCTCAGCTATTTGTAAGGCCTCCTCAGATAACCATTTTGTCTTTTTTTGCATTTCTTTTCTGTCTCCTCTGCTGTACTGTAAGTTTAACAATAGAGAATGAATGCATGTTAGCGATTATCACCACCATTATTATCATCATTGTACTGACAATCAATGACAAGAACTTTGAAAAGTCTGAGACTTGACTGCATTTAAAATTTGACAAAGTAGCCTGTTACAATTTCATGGTTACTGGTAGAAGATTATGAGACACCTGGATGGGAGACAAAGAACAGTTTACTATTCCCAGCATTAGCAGTGGCCAGAGTAGCAGCATATGTCAATTTCATGAGCCCAGGTTGTCATAGTTCAGTTCAGTTCAGTCGCTTGGTCGTGTCTGACTCTTTGCGACCCCATGAATCGCAGCATGCCAGGCCTCCCCGTCCAACACTAACTCCCCGAGTTCACTCAGACTCATGTCCATCGAGTCAGTGATGCCATCCAGCCATCTCATCCTTGTCGTCCCCTTCTCCTCCTGCCCCCAATCCCTCCCAGCATCAGAGTCTTTTTCAATGAGTCAACTCTTCGCATGAGGTGGCCAAAGTACTAGAGTTTCAGCTTCAGCATCATTCCTTCCAAAGAAATCCCAGAGCTGATCTCCTTCAGAATGGACTGGTTGGATCTCCTTGCAGTTCAAGGGACTCTCAAGAGTCTTCTCCAACATCACATTTCAAAAGCATCAATTCTTCAGCGCTTAGCCTTCTTCACAGTCCAACTCTCACATCCATACATGACCACTGGAAAAACCATAGCCTTGACTAGACAGACCTTAGTCGGCAAAGTAATGTCTCTGCTTTTGAATATGCTATCTAGGTTGGTCATAACTTTTCTTCCAAGGAGTAAGTGTCTTTTAATTTCATGGCTGCAGTCACCATCTGCAGTGATTTTGGAGCCCAGAAAAATAAAGTCTGACACTGTTTCCACTGTTTCCAGATGTGTATAAGAGACAGGTGTGTGCGTGTGTGTGTTCTAGGTTGGTCATAACTTTTCTTCCAAGGAGTAAGTGTCTTTTAATTTCATGGCTGGAGTCACCATCTGCAGTGATTTTGGAGCCCCCCGCAAAAAAGTCTGACACTGTTTCTGCTGTTTCCCCATCTATTTCCCATGAAGTGATGGGACCAGATGCCATGATCTTCGTTTTCTGAATGTTGAGCTTTAAGTCAACTTTTTCACTCTCCTCTTAACTCCCATCATTTCTCTATGTTCCTGTTTCCCACGATGGTAACAAGGTGATTGATAGGGCCCAAGACTTAAGTAAAATGGTGAGGACTGTTAGGAGACTAAGTCATCCTCCAGATTATTTTAAATACTAGGGTGCTGCGACATGAATGACATGGGCATGTGCCATTTCCAGGTGATCCCAGTGCTGAACCACCTCCCACCCCCAACCTGGTCCAGGGGACTAGGCTTTTTCTGTTCCTGGAGGAGGGTGCTACCTGGACCGACCAAGTTGCTCTGACTCTGCAAAGACTGCTGGCGCCCAGGCTGGGAGAAGCCCGGCTGGCTTGGACGCAAACTCCGTGGAATTTGGCTGGAACTCAAGGGCAAATTATCCCAGTCTCGGCTGAAACTGAAGCATTTACTACTTAGTCTTTTTTCTGGGAACCAGATTGACCGGGTTGTTGCCTCTAACTGTAATGTGAGAAACCTCTCCTCTTATCTGTTGTCTTTCACCAAGGAAGGATGAGTTTTATAAACATTTTAAAAATAGAAACATGGAACCGCCCCCTTGATGAGCTCATGAAAACCACACCTAATCTTCTGGGAACTAAGTATTAGCCTTGTTTCCTACACAGAGATCTTCCAAATATAGCTGCATTTTAGGGAGCTGCTGAAATGGCTGCTCCAGGGGGGTTCTCTCTGGTTCTTCACTGCTTATGCAATAGCAGATTTCATCTGGTGGGGTGAAGTAAGAGGCTTAACTCACTTTTAAATTTCTAACAGAGATTGGTCCTGGTGTCCCGGATTACTGGAGAGAGAAGACAATTGAAGGGAAAGAAAAAGTTTGCAGACTACTTGCATTCTTCTCGGTCAGGACTTTGTTACACAGGCTTGCAAAAGCAATCCTGCTCAGTGTGCTGAAAAAGTGAGGTTTCAGCTTGCCGAGGAGAAGCCACCCAGTGGGGAGCGTGCACAGCAAACGAGGAGTGATTAAAGCAGAGATGGCTGTTTGCAGCCAACAAAATGCACTTGAAAACTGAGCTCAAGTTTGCAGTTTACTTGAACAGGCTTCTCCACAGGTGCATTGGGACAGTAATAGGCTTGTTATTTGTAGTGTGGAAATCAGAGCTCATTTACACCCAGGACCAAGGTGATTAATGACAGTAGGGGCATCAGTCAGTACATCAGTCTGTGTAACCCTAACCAGATCTATACTGAGAAACAGAATACAGGACACTGCTTTCCAGTCTTTTTCATAGTCATAAAAATTATAGTATTTTTCTAGAATATTGGGATAAGCTGGAATAAATTGGAGGATACCTATATGTGATTTGGGCTTCCCTGGTGGTTCAGTGGTAAAGAATCTGCCTGTCATGCAGGAGACACAGGTTTGATCCCTGGGTTGGGAAGATCCCCTGGAGAAGGAAATGACAACCCACTCCAGTATTCTTGCCTGGGAAATCCCATGGAAAGAGGAGCCTGGTGGACTACAGTCTATGGAGTCACTGAGTCAGACACAATTGAGCGACTAAACAACAACAATATGTGACTTGAAGAAAAATGTATCAATATTTCATTTTCTTAAATTGTAAGAACAATAAAATACAAGTGTTTGAGGAAGATCATTAAATCTTGAGTTTTAGTAAAGTTTTAAATAAGATGTTTTTAAAGTTAAGTGGAACTTGAGCCTGATTTCCTGAGTCATCAGCATAACTTTTTGCTATCTGGCTTTTGTTGCAGCTGTTCACATTTGCCCACTATCCTGGATAGTTCAAATGGTGAAAAATCTGGCCACGATGCGGGAGACCTGGGTTGCATCCCTGGGTTGAGAAGATTCCCTGGAGAAAGGCATGGTAACCCACTCTAGTACTCTTGCCTGGAAAATTCCATGGATAGAGGACCTAGTGGGCTATAGTCCATGAGAACGTAAAGAGTCAGACATTACTGAGTAACTAACACTTTCACATACATATTTACCTATTCAGTTCAGTTGCTCAGTTGTGTCCGACTCTTTGCGACCCATGGACTGCAGCATGCCAGGCTTCCCTGTCCATCACCAACTCCTGAACCTGCTCAAACTCATGTCCATAGAGTCGGTGATGCCATCCAACCATCTCATCCTCTGTCATCCCCTTCTCCTCCCATCTTCAATCTTTCCCAGCATCAGGGTCTTTTCCGATGAGTCAGTTCTTTGAAGCATCAAGTGGCAAAAGTATTGGAGCTTCAGCTTCAGCATCAGTCCTTCCAATGAATATTCAGGCCTGATTTCCTTTAGGATGGACTAGTTGGATCTCCTTGCAGTCCAAGGGGCTCTCAAGAGTCTTCTCCATCACCACAGTTCAAAAGCATCAATTCTTCAGAGGTCAGCTTTCTTTATAGTCCAACTCTCACATCCATACATGACCACTGGAAAAACCATAGCTTTGACTAGACACACCTTTGTCGGCAAAGTAATGTCTCTGCTTTTTAATGTGCTGCCCAGGTTGGTCATAGCTTTTCTTCCAAGGAGCAAGCATCTTTTAATTTCATGGCTGCAATCACCATCTGCAGTGATTTTGGAGCCCCCCAAAATAAAATCTATCACTGTTTCCATTGTTATCCCCATCTATTTGCTGTGAAGTGATGGGACCAGATGCTATGATCTTAGTTTTCGAATGTTGAGTTTTAAGCCAGCTTTTTCACATTCCTCTTTCACTTTCATCAAGAAGCTCCTAGTTCCTCTTCGCTTTCTGATGTAAGAGTGGTGTCATCTGCATATCCGAGGTTATTGATATTTCTCCTGGCAATCTTGATTCCAGCTCGTGTTCATCCAGCCCAGCATTTCACATGATGTACTCTGCATATAAGTTAAATAGGCAGGGTGACAATATACAGCCTTGAGGTACTCCTTTCCCAATTTGGAACCAGTCTGTTGTTCCATGTCCAGTTCTAACTGTTGCTTTTTGACCTATATACAGATTTCCAAGAGGCAGGTCAAGTGGTCTGGTATTCCCATCTCTTGAAGAATTTTTCAGTTTATTGTGATCCACACAGTCAAAGGCTTTGGCATAGTCAGCAAAACAGAAGTAATGGGTAAAGCCTCTTACCATTAAGAGGTTTGAATAATGACCTCTTTAAACTTCTGATAATAACCTTCAGATAAGAAAGTGTGCAGACATATAAGTAATAAATGTAAAACCATTATGATAATCTTTAAATTTTCTGAACAGTTGAAATTCCAGTTTAAAAATCCAGTAGGTCTCTTTTTTCATTTCAACACGTAAGTTTCTTATGGAAGTGAATTTCAATGATAATTGAATGCTTTCAAATTAAGTCTTTCTAAGTATCGAGGCTGTAATGTGAAAACTTGCCTGCACTGCCAGAGCATTTAGCTTGGATGCCACTAAAAAGACACAGCAGACAGAAGGATGAAGCATGATGGGGCAGGAGGGAAAATTCTGGACCGCCTGCCCCACTCCTTGCCCCACTTCCACTGCTGATGCTCCGTGGGCTTTGGCCTTGCTCCTCTGGCACACAAAAGGCTTCCTCCAGCCCAGGCTGGGTCCCCTGCAGCTGTTGGCAGATGGACCTGTTGGCCTCACTCAGCATTTTGGGGTGGATTAGGGATTCCATCAGACCTGCAGGGACCACATGAGCAACAGTACCTTCTGCTCTGACCCCTCAGTCACCCTATAGCATCCCAGAGAGGACCGCAGAGGCCCCCAAATGCCTTAAGGCTGCAGTCCCCAACTTTTTTGGCACCAGGAGCTGGTTTTGTGGAAGACAACTTTTCCGTGGACTGGCGGGGGCGGAGGGGTGGTGGGCAGTGAAGGTGGAATGGGGATGGCTTCAGGATAATTCAAATCCATTTATTGTTCACTTTCTTTCTGTTATTATGACCTCAGCTCCACCTCAGATCATCAGGCATTAGATCCTGGAGGCTGGGGATCTTTGCCTTAAGGAATATGTACATGCCCAGGCTCTCAGTCACATTCAACACTCTGCAACCCCATGGACTGTAGCCCATCAAGCTCCTCTGTCCATGGAACTTTCCAGGCAAGAATACTGGAGAGGGTCACCGTTTCCTACTCCAGGGGATCTTCCTGTCCCAGGGACTGAACACGCATCTCTGAGTCTCCGGCATGGGCAGGGGGATTCTTGACCATTGCGCCTTTAAGGAATACAAAGGTATCTATGTTTCTCCACATCACTGTGCAGGGCTTTCCCCTGCAGATCCCTCCTAGGACTCAAGGCAGAGGACAGACCAGGATGAAGGGGACAGTTTTCTCTGTCCACCTCTTTCCTTTGTCTTCTCCTCAACTTTGGGGACTAGAGAAGGAAATGGCAACCCACTCCAATATTCTTGCCTGAGAAATCCCATGGACAGAGGAGCCTGGAGGGCTACAGTCCACAGGGTCACAAAAAGTTGGACACAGCTGAGTGCATACACACACACACAGAGGCATACACCCCTTTGGGGACCTCACTGTACTCACCAACTTTTGCTCTCATGGTGCAAAGTGGGACCAGCAATGATAGGAAGGCCATGGGCCTGGGGCAGAGATGGAGTCCTCTGGTGGGGGTTGGGGTGAGAAACCTGCTGCTTCCTGGTCTCTCTCAGCTGTGGTTGGTGTTTACCTCTGAATAAACCTGTGTATACCGGGCCTGGGTGTGAACCAGACACCTTCTGCTCTTAATGTGCAGAAAGCTCAAACTCCAGACTCTCAAAGTACCTAAATTGCACCCGTTTTATATGAAATGTATTCTTTTTTCATTCATTGCTTTGTGCTGTGACTTCCCCAAATGTGCCACACTCTGAAAACAGAACCTTCTGCTATGTGCCTGTCTCTCTCACCTCCTGAATGGAAACTCCCAGTGCAGCATTTCTTAATCTCCGGCTTCCAAGATTACCACACGGCTCAGGATGTGCCCCCCACCAGGGAACCATTTGGGGCTCTCTTCTCTGGCAGATGCGATTGCTTTCACTTTTCACATTTGTAGAAGGGGGAGGAGGACTCAGCAATAAGACTCCCCCTAACTGTGTGGGCCCACACATTGGAGTAGTCCCTGGTGGGTTTGTGGACATTCTCTGCTAGGCATCTCCCATGACTCCTTGTTAACCAGAGTCTCCTTATCCCAGGATCAGATGTCACTGCAAACACGATATGAGGGACTATTGGCAACTTACTGCCCCAGCGAGGCAAGGAATTGTTTTAAAAAATTAAATACAGCCTTATCTGCAAGTGTTAATACAGAGGTAGAAAAAAAAGTCACTATAATAGCATCCTCTCCAAAAACAATCGTTACTAACTTCCTTTGGAATGGTGTTCTTTGCACAATACACATTAGGACAGTGGCTGGATTACTATTTCAACAGCCTTTTAAAAAAGGTGTTGGGTGCTTATTCTCACGTGATTGCTTTAAAACAGGTGAGTTAAATACATTTGGGGTTTTCCTTTGCAGTTACAGCACTAAAAACAATTGCAAGGACTTCCCTGGTGGTCCAGGAGTCAAGAATCTGCCTGTCAATGCAGGAGACAGGTTCTATCCTTGGTTCAGGAAGATTGCACTTGCTGCGAAGCAACTAACCTCCACACACCTCCTCCAGGTCTTTAGATTGATAATCTTTTGTCTCTAATCATGGGAAGAGAGGTTGTAAAGGCATTTCATCTGTCTCCTAGTGGGTAGAGATATGGAAGAAATGGAACACTAGTTTTGCTTATGCTTAAAGGGAAACTGGGCTTCCCAGGCTGACACAGTAAAGGATTCACCTGCCAATGCAGGAGATGCAGGAGACTCGAGTTCAGTCCCTGGGTCGGGAAAATCCCCTGGAGGAGGGCATGCAACCCACTCCAGTATTCTCGCCTGGAAAATTTCATGGACAGAGGAGCCTGGCGGGCTACAGCCCATGGGGTCACAAAAAAGTCAGGCACGACTGAGCATAGCCTCACAAGCACAAAGGGAAACCAGCTTTAATTCTTCTTGGGGTCTGTGGGAGCCCAGAGAGACTTCCTGCCTCTCTCATCCTAGTTCTGGGTGGGGAGATAGGTGCCTGGAGGCACTGCTGGGCTTAAGAGTATCCTGAGACCTTCTCCTGGTTGCTGAGGGCAGATGGGTGGGCAGTGTCTCCCTCTTGTCCACCCAGCTCTTGCACACAGCGCAACGCCCCTAGGCAAGACTCTCCCCAAAACAGTAGTCCTTGTCCAGGTGCCGACAGACATGCTGGAACGGAGCCTATTTCTATCAGCTCATGGAGCCGGCGATAAACTCATGATTCATGAGACCTGATTGTTAAGTACAGTCAAGACTAAACATAAAATTATAAGTAAACAAAATCTATATAAAAGACAAAGTGATAAATAATAAAAACTTACCACGTCCTGATTATTCTATTGCATGGAATTGTTTCTCAGCTCTTGAGGTCATTCATGTCTACTACATAACTGTGGTGGAAATACAACACAGTGATAGGTGCCCATATGTCTTTTTCCAACTCTGCATTCAGTGGCCTCGAGTTAGCAGCTTAAAATAGGACATTGTGGGAGTTTTTACACCACAGAAACCAGCAAACACTACAAACCAGGGCAGGGCTTTCACAAGACTGGTTGTTAAATATTTATCAGCCCAGCAAAAGCTGTGTCCATGCACTTTTAACACCCTTTTTAGGTACTTTTGACATGTTTTAGGTTATTTGTTTTTGTGCTCTACCCACATTTTCTAATATTAATAATCCATCAGAATATCTCTTATTTCTACCGAAGTAGAAAATCTCTGACAGTGAAGGGTGTTTACGGGCCACCATCTCTCTGTCACCTCTGGAATTTCATCTTTGTTCTAACAGCAAAGCCATGGGTAGTGGGGAAGGGCATCAGGAGTGTGTCCTGAGAGCCAGGCTATAGCCTAGGATGGCCCCTTGGGGGTACAGGCAGCAGACACTTTGCTTCACAATCTGACTCTCAAGCTGATGCTGGCTGGGTTTACAATAAGTATTGCCCACTGCCTCTTAGGAATCCCCTAAGGAATTCTCATTCAGTATTAGAGGGCTTTGGCTTCCCAGGTAGCTCAGCACTAAAGAATCCGCCTGCCAATGCAGGAAACGCATTGGCATTTGATATAGGTTTGATCCCTGGGTCGGGAAGACTCCATGGTGTAGGAAATGGAAACCTGCTCTAGTCGTCTCGCCTGGAAAATTCCATGACAGAGAAGCCTGGCGGGCTACAGACTATGGGGTTGCAAAGAGTCAGACACGATTGAGCACACACACAATTAAGGGGGCTTGGTCCTCTGAGATCTGAATTCAGAAAGCTCAGGAGAATGAAAATATTGGGCAAGTAAAAACTTGTTTGCACTCAAACCTCTGCTTTTCTTTCTGTTCATGTGACCATAGGCAAATTAATACATTCGTGGAGCTTCAGTTTCTTTATTTATAGAAGGGGGGAAAAAACTACTTGGTTTTCATTTTACTTTTTACACTTTCCTTTTTTAAAAAAAATAACATCAAGTGTTATCAACAATCCACAGCTTTGACACTAGGAGAAAAGCAAAATCAATTATTACATGTCTTTACATTATACTAAAATACCTTTACAAAACACAATACTTTCATCTATTTGTCCATTATTATCATTCATACAGCACCCTTGAATGTAACTGTCGTTAGGCTTGTTCGACATTCGAGGAAATTTAGAGATAAGTAACTTATCTGAGATTAGTCAGATAATACCCAGAACCAAAATTCTAACTCACATTTGCTACATTCAAAGCTTATGCATTATATGTGCTCTGATTAAAAAAAATTTTTTTTTAATAATCTAAAAATTAAATATCTAAACAAACTGGAAAAAAAAAAAAAAACAACCCATGCAGCCATTAGAGCTAAGTCACTCATTCAAGAGACTTATGGGGAGCAGTAGCCTCCAGGGACAACCCGCATTGTCCATCTGCTGCTGTTTACTGTTCAGGAAGACACTGGCCAGTCCTCCCTACTTCTGCCTACAGCCGTGCTCTCAGAGGCCACACCAGCTTGAGTCCCCCCAGCTCCTACCTCCTTGGTTGCTTGAAACCTGCCACTATGGGTAGTTCTGGCTAATTGAACCAAAATCAGGTACTCTGCCTTCACCCACCAGATTAAAGATTCACGAGCATATTCTGGGCATAGACCTCCAAGCAGGGCTGAAAGAGTAAGATACTTATTATTATTCTATTTTTTCTAAATATTTTTATTTATGTAGTGCTGGGTCTTCGTTGCTATGTGCGGGCTTTCTCCAGTATATTCACGGGCTTCTCAATGCCGTGGCTTCTCTGGTTGCAGGACACAGACTGTAGGTGCACGGGCTTCAGTAACTGGCACGTGGGCTCGGTAGCACTGAGGCATGTGGGATCTTCCCAGATCAAGGATCAAACTGGTGTCCTTAACCACTGGACCACCAGGGGAGCCACAAGATGCCTCTTCTTAGCTAATTAAAGATGGAGAAGCTCCAACACACCACACGGATCCCGTAAGCACCCCTGTCCTGGCGCCCAGGTTGTAGCTTTAACTACTCCTAGAAAAACTCCAAATTAAAGATCACACCAAGACTCTGCGCTTTGTGAAAACTTAAATCTGATGGCAAAGCAAGGTATGTTCACTAAAGACATTCTGGAAAATAGAGATAATGAAATTTACCTCCAGTCCTAACACTCAGATCTTCAATAACTACTGTCAACACTGTAATCAACAGCATTCTGATTTTCTTTGTAATTCACAGAAATTAAGATTTCCTTGCCCTTTGCCCCTGGGGACTGCTTCTAAAGTCAGCTTTGCAAGTGAGAAGCAGAGAATAACCACCACATGATTTAAAAGGCAATTTGCTCACTCACTTGTTTATTCACCAAACACCTGAGTGGCTGGTCTATGGCAGGGACAGTTTGAGGTGCTAGGAAACAGCAGTGGACAACCCCCCTGGCCTTCTGGGAGCCTGTCACCTGGAGACAGCAAGACCCTGGACAAATACACACTCACACATCATAGTTCAACTTCTGATGAGCGCTCTGACGGAAATGAACAAGGTGGAGGAGGTAAAGGGAAGTGAAAGATACTTATGAACTAGATCTTGCAAAGCTCAGAGAAGACCTTTCTGAGAATGTGCCCCTCACATAAAGATGGTGATGGAGGTGATAGCAGCAAGATATAGGTCAGATGTCTCTGTGTAGGTGTAGCTGTTTATCACTTAACTCCACCTTTCCATTTTGTTCTGAGCTATGTGGGTCAATTCTCAAAGTAAGCAATGGTCTTAGAGGTGGTTTAACTCAACACCTTCACTTTATAAATGAGGAGGATGACGTCAAGGGGTGGCTTATTCAGAACCACGTTACTAGCAAAGAGCAGAGCCTCGTCTACAGGCTAACTTTCAGTTCTGTTCAGTTCAGTTCAGTCGCTCAGTTGTGTCCAACTCTTTGCGACCCCATGAATCGCAGCACGCCAGGCCTCCCTGTCCATCACCAACTCCCGGAGATCACCCAAACTCATGTCCATCGAGTCAGTGATGCCATCCAGCCATCTCATCCTCGGTTGTCCCCTTCTCCTCCTGCCCCCAATCCCTCCCAGCATCAAAGTCTTTTCCAGTGAGTCAGCTCTTCACATGAGGTGGCCAGAGTACTGGAGCTTCAGCTTTAGCATCATTCCTTCCAAAGAACACCCAGAGCTGATCTCCTTTAGAATGGACTGGCTGGATCTCCTTGCAGTCCAAGGGACTCTCAAGAGTCTTCTCCAACTCCACAGTTCAAAAGCATCAATTCTTCGGCGCTCAGCCTTCTTCACAGTCCAACTCTCACATCCATTCATGACCACTGTAAAAACCATAGCCTTGACTAGACGGACCTTTGTTGGCAAAGTAATGTCTCTGCTTTTCAATATACTATCTAGATTGGTCATAACTTTTCTTCCAAGGAGTAAGCGTCTTTTAATTTCATGGCTGCAGTCACCATCTGCAGCGATTTTGGAGCCCAAAAAAATAAAGTCTGATACTGTTTCCACTGCTTCCTTATCTGTTGGACTGGCTGGATCTCCTTGCAGTCCAAGGGACTCTCAAGAGTCTTCTCCAACTCCACAGTTCAAAAGCATCAATTCTTCGGCGCTCAGCCTTCTTCACAGTCCAACTCTCACATCCATTCATGACCACTGTAAAAACCATAGCCTTGACTAGACGGACCTTTGTTGGCAAAGTAATGTCTCTGCTTTTCAATATACTATCTAGATTGGTCATAACTTTTCTTCCAAGGAGTAAGCGTCTTTTAATTTCATGGCTGCAGTCACCATCTGCAGCGATTTTGGAGCCCAAAAAAATAAAGTCTGATACTGTTTCCACTGTTTCCTTATCTGTAACTTTGGTGACCCATAAATCCCATCTATTATTACTATAACATACAGTTCCTTTTCAGTTCAGTTCAGTCGCTCAGTCGTGCCTGACTCTTTGCAACCCATGGACTACAGCACGTCAGGCCTCCCTATCCATCACCAACTCCCGGAGTTTACTCAAACTCACGCCCATTGAGTCGGTGATGCCATCCAACCATCTCATCCTCTGTTGCCCCCTTCTCCTCCTGCCTTCAATCTTTCCCAGTATCAAGGTCTTTTCAATGAGTCAATTCTTCGCATCAGGTGGCCAAAGTATTGGAGTTTCAGCTTTAGCATCAACCCTTCCAATGAATATTCAGGCCTGATTTCCTTTAGGATGAACTGGTTGGATCTCCTTGCAGTCCAAGGCACTCTCAAGAGTCTTCTCCAACACTGCAGTTCAAAAGCATCAATTCTTTGGTGCTCAGCTTTCTTTATAGTCCAACTCTCACATCTATACACAACTACTGGATAAACCATAGCTTTGACTAGATGGACCTTTGCTGGCAAAGTAATGTCTCTGCTTTTTAATTACTCTTAGAAAAGCTTAATATAAAGAAATGTTGCTCTATATTGTTCTCACAAATACACTGTAATCAAATATAACCAATCACACAGTAACTCGTATCTTTTTTTCTTTCCCCTCTGATGCGAAGTCTGGGGTGAAAGAAAGAACAAGGGTTTTGGTGTTAGTTGCATTACATCCAGATGTTTTTTTTTTCTTTTTTCATTCATTCATTTATTCTTTCTTTTGCCTTTCCCTAGCTGTGTGATTGGGAAAATGTACTTAATCCTCTGAACTTTACTGTCCTTATTTATGAAACCAGCATGCATTGTAAGTGGTGGTTTTTATTCCAATGTTTAAATGGAGAAAATTGGGCAAGGTTATAAGAGGAAAAATAGCATACATGGAGTGATACAAGTTAATGTCTTCAATGCAGGGGAAACAGAGTCAAGCTTGCTGGTGGTTGGGTTTTTCTTCAACTCACTTAGTAACAGAAACCCTGGGTAAGTGCGTGGAGAAACCTCGTAACCAATCCAGCAGGTTGAAGCTGTATCACTGTGGTTTTTCTCTTTAAGATACCAAACCTTCCGGTTTTCTTTGGTGCCTCTTTTCTAAACTTGCTTTATTGACTGCATCACCGGCTGTGTGCTAGTGGTTTCATTTTTACCAGTGAACTGGATTATCCCTCTGCAAATCTCCCTGGGGTTCTTGGAAAAAATATCTGAAATTGATAAGAGCCAGGACATACCCAGGGTATTTGAAGGAAATACCCAGCTAAGAAATCACTGACTGCTCTACATAGTTTGCAGAGGTATTAAGGAGATCTTAACTGTCTCCTTAGAAAGGTCCAGTTAAAGCTGTATTTTTAGGTCTCGGAGATCTCCTTGGAATGCTCTTTTTTGGGATTGGGGAGAACACTGAGATAGGAAGAAGCTTAATATTAATGTGTTTGAGCCTTTAGCTCTGAGGCTTCTCAAGCAGACTGCTCTTTTCCTAACTCAGCTGGGTTCCCACAGACCAAGCAGAAATGATCTGACCCAGAGAGAAGATGTGGGCTCCAGCCCAAGGATGGGCTCTCACTGATCCCAGATACCGATCCCCTCCAACTCAAGGCTCCTTTCCTCTGCTTTGAAGTCCCTGGTAGGCAATTCTGCCCAGAAAAAGGCATCCTTACTGTGGCTTGCCAGCTGCAACATTTCCAGAGAGCTGCACAAGGCAGCCAGCGACACATGGCTCCCAGAGGGCTCACCAGCCTGCAGAGGAAAGAAACGTGTTANGGTGACTATGTGTCTGGGTTCACAGACTTTTTGGCATCTAAGGGGCTTCCCTGGTGGCACAGATGGAAAAAAAGAAAAAAATCTACCTGCAATGCAGGAGACCTGAGTTCAATCCCTGGCTCAGGAAGATCCCCTGGAGAAGGAAATGGCAACCCAGTCCAATATTCTTGCCTGGAGAATCCCATGGACAGAGGAGCCTGGCAGGCTACAGTCCATGGAGTCCCAAAGAACTGGACATGTCTGATCAACTAACACAAGGTCTTGGGCCTCATCATTAAAGACAGAATGACAATTCAAACTAACTTATAAGTGAATCAGTAGAACTCTTTGTAATCTAAGTGAAAAAAAAAAGTAAGCAAATACAGCCATTATTATTATTATTATTATTATTATTATTATGAGGGGGAAAGGACTTCCCTGGTGAGCCAGTGGTTAAGAATCCTCCTGCCAATACAGGGGACACAGGTTCGATCCCTGGTCTGGGAAGATTCCACATGAAGCAGGACAACTAAGTCCTGTGGCCTAAAACTGCTGAGCCCACATGCCTAGAGCCCGTGTTCCACAACAAGAGATGCCACCTCAATGAGAAGCCCATGAATGGTGACAAAGAGCAGCCCTCACTTGCTGCAACTAGAGAAAGCCCCCAAGTAGCAACGAAGACTCAGCATTGCCAAAAATAAAATACATAAATGAATTTTTTTTAAAAAGGGAACAAAATATGCCACCTCAAAATATACCACATTACTATATAGGTTATTCTGAATTAAAGCCCCTTGAGCAGTAGCTGGTGCAAGACACACTGACCCTCCTTTATCCCCTGAAAGCAGGAAATAAGTCTTCCAAGTGAAGTGATCCTCCATGTACCAGGAGGGTAGAAAGACATCCTTATCATCCATTCGTTCCGTTCAGTCGCTCAGTCGTGTCCGACTCTTTGCGACCCCATGGATCCCAGCACGCCAGGCCTCCCTGTCCATCACCAACTACACCTGTTCTCTCCTATCCTGTCCTATCTCGCCCGCTCTGTCCCCGCTTTGAATATCCCTGGATCCACCAGGGCTGGTCCCCGGCAATTCTGACCAAGAGGATGGAATACATAGATTGGTTCTGCTTGTAACTGACATGGATAGTCATTGATGAGCTAGATCAAGAAAAAAAAAGTCCATTTATAGAGTGCAAATCACTTTTACAAGGAGCTCTAGGACTGGTCACCAGGAACCAAGATAATAGCAAGGAAGAAAAATAAAATGCTATTTGGTTATTAGCCTCAGGGACAAAGCAAGTGAAATGGAAACAATTATATTAATCATGAGAGCACCAATAAATACAAACATAACCACAAGGACATAGCCATTAAAGTAGACTTCAGACTTTAAATATTTAGAATGGCATGGAAAAAAAGCACTGAAAATTACCTAAAATGTCCAACAATATGAAAGCCTTTAGATAAACTCTAGTTTATATTGTCTGTTGATGTTATGCAAAAGTGTTTACACAGAATTTTGAATAATAGAGATAAACCTGTACATAAATGTTGAGAGAGCCATTTTTTATAAGCCAAAAAATGGAAACAATTCAAATGCCCATCAACTGAAGAATGGGTAAACAAACAAATACGATAGAATGTGCGTGTGTGCTAGGCAAGAACCCTGGAGTGGAATGCCACGTCCTCTTCCAGGGGATCCTCCCAACCTAGAGATCGAACCCACTTCTCCTGTCTCTTGCATTGGCAGGAGGGTTCTTTACCACTAGCAAGCCCATGAATTGAAATGCTATTTGACAATAAAAAATAATGAAGTCCTGATTCATGCTACAGCAAGAATGAACCTAGAAAACATTATGCTAAATGAAACAAGTCAGTTACACAGGACCACATGTTGCACCATCCCATACATGTGAATCCACATATATGAAATACCAAGAATAGACAAATGTGGAGAAACAGAAGGTGGGTTTGTGGTAGGCAAGGGCTGCTTCTCAGGTAGTGCAGGAGTAAAGAATCCATCTGCATGCAGGAGACACAGGAGTTCAGTTCAGTTCAGTTCAGTCGCTCAGTCGTGTCCGACTCTTTGCAACCCCATGAGTCGCAGCACGCCAGGCCTCCCTGTCCATCACCAACTCCCGGAGTTCACTCAGGCTCACGTCCATTGAGTCCACGTCCATTGACTCCGTGATGCCATCCAGCCATCTCATCCTCGGTCGTCCCCTTCTCAACTTTTCTTCCAAGGAGTAAGCGCCTTTTAATTTCATGGCTGCAGTCACCATCTGCAGTGATTTTGGAGCCCAAAAAAACAAAGTCTGACACTGTTTCTACTGTTTCCCCATCTATTTCCCATGAAGTGATGGGGCCAGATGCCATGATCTTCGTTTTCTGAATGTTGAGCTTTAAGCCAACTTTTTCACTCTCCTCTCTCACTTTTATCAAGAGGCTTTTTAGCTCCTCCTCACTTTCTGCCATAAGGGTGGTGTCATCTGCATATCTGAGGTTATTGATATTTCTCCCGGCAATCTTGATTCCAGCTTGGGCTTCTTCCAGTCCAGCGTTTCTCATGATGTACTGTGCATATAAGTTAAATAAGCAGGGTGACAATATGCAGCCTTGACGTATTCCTTTTCCTATTTGGAACCAGTCTGTTGTTCCATGTCCAGTTCTAACTGTTGCTTCCTGACCTGCATACAGATTTCTCAAGAGGCAGGTTAGGAGACACAGGAGACGTGGGTTCAATTCCTGGGTCAGGAAGATCCCCTAGAGTAAGAAATGGCAACCCACTCCCAATATTCTTGCTTGGAGAATCCCTTGGACATAGGAGCCTTGTGGGCTACAATCCATAGGATCGCAAAGAGGTGGACACAGCTGAGAACACACACACACATACACATACACACACGCATGCAGGGTTGGGAAGAGGAGGCAAATGGTAAGTGATTGCTGCTGGATGTGGGGTTTCTTTTTGAGACGAAGAAAATGCCCTAAAATTAGATAGCGGTGTAACCACAAGCAAAAAAATGGAATGTGTCCCTTATTTTACACCACCACAAAAGTTAACTCAAAATGGATTAAAGAGTTAAGCATAAGACCTCAAACTGCAGAACTCCTAGAGGAAAACATAGAGAAAATTCCTGGCAGCAATTTCCTGACATGACACTGAAAGCACAAATAACAAAGGCAAAAATAGATAAACTGGACTATATCAAATGAAAAGTCTCTGCCCAATAAAAGAAATAATCAACAAAAAAAAATTTATAAGATTAACAAATTCTGGGGACCTATGATTACAGCTAATAATACTGTATTATATTTTTCTTACCACAAAAAAAAGAAATAGTAACTATTTGATAGAGTAGAAGGGTTACTGTGGTGATAATTATTTTGTCATAATGTATCAAAGCATCAAGTTGTATACCTTGTACAATATTGTTTATCAATTATATCTCAATGAAGTGGAAAAAATAAAAAAGTAAGAATACTTACTGGATCTTAAAGCTAAATATACATTAAAAAATCAGTGATGATGGTTACACATTCTATGACTTTGATAAAAACACCTTAAAGAGTGAATTTTATTATATAAAAAGTATGTCTCAGTAAGATTATCATTAAAATATAGTAAAACTCTTATTGGACAAACAATGACAAAAAATAACGGGAAGAATGTTAATGGTCTAATAACACTGAGACAAAAGCAAGTGATATGGACTGAATGCTAGTGCCTCCCTTCCCATTTCTTGCTGAAGCCCTAACTTTCAATGTGATGGCATTTGAGTGGAGCCTTTGGGAGGTGATTAGGTTTATATTGGGTCCTGAGAGTGGAACCTTCATTATGGGATTGAAAACTGAAGTGAAAGTGAAGTCGCTCAGTCATGTCCAACTCTTCGGGAACCCATGGACTGTAGCCTACCAGGCTCCCCCGTCCATGGGGATTCTCCAGGCAAGAATACTGGAGTGGGTTGCCATTTCCTTCTTCAGGGGATCTTCCCGACCGAACCCAGGTCTCCCGCATTGCAGGCAGACTCTATCCTCTGAGCCATCAGGGAAGCCATCATGGGATTAGTGTCTTTATAAAAGGGGTTTCCCAAGTGGCGCTAGCGGTAAAGAATCCACCTGCTAATGCAGGAGATGGGGTTCAGGAAGATCCCCTGGAGGAGCGCATCCCCAGTATTCTTGTCGGGATAATCCCACGGACAGAGGAGCCTCGAGGGCTAGGTCACAAAGAGTCTGAAGCAACTTAGTACACACACACACCTTTGTAAGAAGAGGAGAAGCTCATCTCCCTCTCCAGGAGCGTGCACTGAGGAAAGGCCGTGTAAGGACACAGAGACAAAATGGCTCTCTGCAAGCCAGATAGTGACCCTTATGAGGCACCTCGATCTTGGATTTCTCAGCCTCCAGACTGGGAGAAATAAATTTCTGTTGTCTAACTATCCAGTTTCTCATATTTTGTTATAGCATCCCAAGCAGACTAAAACAGCAGAATACAAAATTCAATACAACCATAACTATATAAGACAAATGTACAGAACACAAAACACATGGGGAAAAGATATGTTTGCTCTATTCTAAGTGATACTTTTTTCAAATTTTTCTATCTTTTCTAGGATGTTTTGTAAAAACAAACAAACAAACAAACAAAAAACTCATTTGAGCTCCAAGTGCTCACAGGCCAACGTTTATTGAGCATTTACTCCATGCCAGGATCCATGATTTTAGTCAGTCTTTATAACAATCTTATGAGGCAAGAACTATAAATTCCTCCATCGTTGACCCGTTCTATCCCTGTGTTTCACATCTGCAGATTCAACCAACATCAAATAAAAAATAACTGAAAAAATTTTCAGAAATTTCTAAAATGCAAAACTTGAATTTGCTGCACTCACAACTATTTACATAACATTTACATTGTATTTGCAATTAATTACATTCTTTGTATTAGGCATTATAAGTCATTTAGAGATAATTTAAACCATACTGGAGAATATACATAAATGCTGGGCTTCCAGGGTGGCTCAGACTGTAAAGAATCTGCTTGCAGGGTGAGAGACCCAGGTTTGATCCCTGGGTTAGGAAGATACCCTGGAGGAGGGCAAGGCAACCCACTCCAGTATTCTTGCCTGGAGAATCCCACCGACAGAGGAGCCTGGCAGGCTACAGTCCATAGGGTCGCAAAGAGTCAGACAAGACTGAAGTGACTTAACACACACAGCACAGAGCTATCTTTCCTTCTCCCTCATGGAAAAGGAACTTTTAGGTGTTACAATAAATGGATTGTCCAATTTATTCAGAAGCATCTTGCATCGGGTTGCCTCTGACTGAGGGCTTCTTCCTCAACCTGCTCCAGCTCATCTTCACATCTCAGCAGCTAGCACCCGCATCCCTTGCATTGCTCAAGCAGAAAACTTAGGAGTTATTCTTGTTGCCTCCCTCTTCATCACACCCACAGTCCATCTGTCACCAAATCCTGTTGATTATACTTCCAAAATATATCTCAGTTTCATCCGCTTCTCTCTGTTGCCACTGCTCGTGTCCAAACAACTATTAGATCTCATCTGGATCCCTGATCTCCCCCACTTTCACAATACTCTCCCCAAAATACACACACACACACACATCCATTGACCACCCAAAGTGGTCTTTTAGAAAAATATGCAAGATCATATCACTTTCCTACTTAAAACCCATAAATGATTTTTCTATTGTCCTCAGAATATTATTAAAAATCTTCCCTGATGCTTCTACAGCCCTCCTGTGATCTGGCCTCTAGCTACCTCTTGGCTCCTCTCACACCATTCTCCATGTTATTCATCACATTTCAACCTCAACAGCTTTCAATGTCTGACTGTTCCAGGGCTTCCATCAGCTACTAACCTAGAATGTTCTCCCTGCACTGCCCACCCTCTTCCCTGATCCTAGTTTAGCCAGTTCCTATTCGTCCTTCAAGTGCCAGCTTAAATGTCACATTTTCAGAGAAGTCTTCCATGGTTTCCCAATCTGTATCAGCTCTCTCTGGAGGCCAAGGGGGTTTTTTTGCAAAAAAAAATCTAACTCTAATTGATTTAATTAAATGAGCAGTTTTTCTCAGATAAAAATTTTAAATGAATCTGTTGACCTCTGGAACATAGAAGTCTAGCATTGGTCTTGTTTCAGGCACAGTGGATCCAGCACTCAAATATCAGAACTGGGTTCAATCCATCTCTTCATTCAATCTTATATTCAACAAATATTTATTGCCTATTAAGTACCAGGCACTGTACTAGATGCTGGAATGTATCAATTATAAAAATCCTTGTGTTCATGGAGCTGTCTTGTAGCAAAGCAAGATACACAACAACAATAAAGATACTAAATAAGTAAAGTTTACCAAATATTAGAAAATGTAGCTAATATGAAAAATATACATAAGGCAAAGTAATAGTACAGAGGAAGGAAATTGGACTTGCAATTTTAAATAGGGTAGTCATGGTAAATCCCTGGGTTTCCCAGGTGGGGCTAGTGGTGAAGAAACCTGCCTGCCAATGCAGGAGATATAAAAAACATGGGTTCAATCCCTGGGTAGGAAAGATCCCCTGGAGGAGGGCATGGAAATCCACTCTAGTATTCTTGCCTGGAGAATCCCATGGACAGAAGAGCCTGACAGGCTAGGGTCCATAGGGTCGAAGAGTCAGACACGACTGAGGCGGCTTAGCATGCATGCACAGTAAACCCTTATGAGAAAGTGACTTTTGAGCATAGTTTTAAAGGAAGTGAGGAAAGAAGCCACATAAATATCTGAGTTAGAGGAACCTCCAGGCTGAAGGAATGGCCAGTGGAAAAGCACCCTACAACAGTGTGTCTGCCACCTAGAGGACCAGCAAGGGAGCAAGTGAGGCTGGCGTGGGTGAGGGAAGAGGGGAGAAGGTCACAGCTAACAGGAACCTTATCCTGGGGAGTTTCACCAGCCACTGGAGAGTTTTGAGGAAAGAAGCTAAAAATCTTACTTCTAAAAGAATCAGTCTGTGTTGAGTGTAGATTTCAAGGGGGAGAGCAAGAACAGAAGCAGGGAAGCTGGTTAGATGCTGTTGCAGTCATTCAAAGGAGAATGATGGTGGCTTGGTCCAGAGTAAAAGCAGGGAAAATGGTGAGAAGAGGCTGAATTCTGGACGCCTCCAATATGAGGTGGGACAGAGGCCCAGGATAAAGACTTCATTTCCCAGCCTCCCTTGAAATTAGGCAAAGTCATTTAATTCTAAATTTTGGCTCATGGAACATAAGCAGAAGAAGGTGGGCAACTTATCAAAGGGAAGAAGTGTGCTCTCCAATTTGCCCCTTCCCTCTGCCTTGCTGGCCAAATTCCACTATAAGCTGGTAGCTGCCTTGAGTGCTACCATGTTGGATTACCCCAAAAGGGAAATATCTTAGGAAGCCACTGAGTGACCCAAGGAGGAGTGGCCACATCAGCCATGGTCTGCCAACACATGGCTTGTTACATGAGAAAGAAAGATACTTCTGCAGTATTTAAGCCTTTTTACTTTATGTCTCTGCAGGAAATGTCAAATGTCTATCATACCTAACATAATGGCCATATGTTCTTTATCCCACAAGTTCCAATGTGATTTTATCCTGCAATAAGTCTAGGTCAACCCAAGGAGATATTTTGGTGGCAGAAATTATGTCTTTTAGAAGTATCTAAAAAGAAGTCCCAAGTGTTCATATCTTACTTTTCATCATGAACTATTCAGTTCATAAAATACTTAGCATTATTTTATTTAATTCTTGAGATAGCACTATGTGTTGAGTATCATTCTCTAGTGTGATCACCAGAGGGTGTGGATTGTATTTTAATCATCTTTGTATGCACATCCCCTGTATCTTCAGTTCAGGGCCTGGCATCCAAAGGTATTTAGTAGATATCTGATTAAGTTAATTTATAAATGCTTGAATACATGAGAAAGACAGTTCCTGTAATTCAAGATACTTTAAAAAAGATTCAAAGCTGTTAAGTGATTTGCTCCAGGTCACACCATTCATAACAAGTGAAGACAGAGAGCTATGCCCCCTGAGTTGACACTTGGCTTCAGATTTTACTCAAAGAAGGGAGGCAGGAGAAAGATGGTGAAAAGAGGAAAGAAAGTGGAGAGAAAATAAAGAGGGAAGATAAAGGGTACTAAGCAGAGACCCTCTCCTTTGCTGGGATATATTGTCTGATGGGTAGAAGACAAATGTTCAAAGGAATTTCTTCATTTCCAGGTCCTCGGATGGAGCACTGCAATACAGTAAAATCACATTAAAAGCCCAGCCTCTCTCTGAGGCCAGCGTGCAGGGGAGGCCTTTGAGCTCCCAGCTGTCTGAACTCCAGAGCAACTGCCAGTCATTTCCCTCTGGCGCATTCCTGACCCAGATACTCTCTCTGGGCAACGGATTCTTCTGTAAGTAAAGATCATTTAAGAAAACCAGACTAGCAAAGCATTAGCTGCTTGTGTTTGCCAAGAACAGAAATGAGTGCGTTTTTTCCCTTAAATCATTCTCGTGTGATTTTAAGCCTTCTTGCTTGCGCAATCTGAAGGGGAATTATCAGACACCAGATTTTGTGTTTAAAGCATTCGATAGCTTTAGAGACAGCTTTAGAGTCTGTCTGTCCTACTCATTTAGCCAGGAGGACATGGGCAGGGCCATATGATCTCAGATATAATATAGATTGTGATAGTCATCTCAAACTGCAACTGATAGCAAAGGGCCATGATGACCAGGAATCACACAGATCTCCTCCTCGGGCAGGCACCAAAGCCCTGGTCCCTGGTTACATTCTCAACTGCACCTCACAAGCAAACTAGTATCCATGTGAAGGAGCAACTGTTTTGAACACAGACCTACAGCAGACGTTATGGTCAAAACCAGACACCGTGTGTTTGCAGCACAGCCGTAGCCAAGAACAACCGTTGCCTGAGGCAGCATAACATTTGTTAAGCACCTACCATGTGTCTGGGCTAAGCCTTTCCTCTTCCATTGTCTTTATTTCATTTTGTTTTGTATCATTTCATCCTTCCAACAGCCCTCCAAGGTAGGGATCCTTACCCACCATTACAGATGATGAAACAGACACCCAGTGAGGACAAGGACCTCCAATAAATGCAAAGCCAGAATTCCCTCCTGTTCACTTTTCACTCCCTCATTCACTGTTCATTCTGGCAAACATCACCTTTTCCATTCACAGAATCTACCTAAGCTCTGAAGTTAGGACAAGCCATGAGCAGACAAAATAAAAATAAAGATGAAATCCCTGCAGCAGGAGTATGAGGGCGGGTGTGTGTCTGTTTGTACTCTCCTGGGAAGCACTTCAGATCACAGCGCTGTCTTCCCAGGGCATGGGCAGTCCACTCTCTGGGCCAGGAGGGAGGTGTAGACAACAAGGACAAGGGGGAAAAGGAGCCCCTGCTCTGAGACTAGTGAGGTGTAACCATTGCACCCCAGGCATCAGAGTCTTCCAACATCCCCCCTCCTTTTATGCCAGGTCCAAATTAAGGCTGAAAAATCCTAGTGGTCACAGTCTATTTTCAAAGGCTTAGTCAGATCAGTCAGAAGAATGCTCCAGAATCTTCACTAATGTGGTGAGGTCTGTTTCCAAGACATGGGGCTTAGATGCCAAGAATCTTACTAAATATGATGTGGGCTGCTTAACAGAGGAAAATCACAGCAAGTTCAAGGTGTCTGTGACTGTGATGGAAATAAGCTTCGGTGAGCATGAAATTAAATCAAATGAAAGCGTGGAAAACCCTTCTTGCCTCAAATGAAAAACCACAGAAAATGTATATGAATAACTCCTTGATGTCCAGTTTTTTTCCTAAGTAAATCCTTTCAAAGGGTTAGGGTAGTTAAGGATAGCATGTGGCCATCTGAACACATCCTCCCATATAAACAATTAACACAATACCTGTACTTTCAAATTAATTTTTACTATCACCTGGGTTGGGAGGATCCCCTGGAGAAGGAAATGACAAACCACTACAGTATTCTTGCCTGGAAAATCCCATGGATGGAGAAGCCTGGCAGGCTATAGTCCATGGTGTTGCAAACAGTCAGACACGACTGAGCAGCTTAAAAAAAATCATGTATAAACTGATTTTTTAAAAGAGGGCCTTGGTTTTCTTACAAACATGATAGAATATGATCTGTGACATATGCAGGATGCTTGGGACTGAGGCACGGGGATAATCCAGAGAGAGGGTGTGGGGCGGGAGGGGGAAGGTGGGGGTCGGGATTGGGAGTTCATGTACACTCGTGGCTGATTCATGTCGATGTGTAGCAAAACGAATACAGTATTGTAAAGCAAAACAAACTAAAAAATAAAAATTAATTAAAGAAAAAAAAAGAAACTGAAAAAAAAAAGAATATGATCTGTGACATGGAGACATGCACAAACACACTGTGGAAAATCATCAAACACTTTGACTTCTCAACTCAGTATACATAAAAAGATGGTAACACAATATTTTTGTTGATACTGACTAGTAGCAGGTCTATTTTATTACATTATGCAGAGTTCTGGGATGGATAATGAAATTCTCATCCTAAGAAATGCCCTAGTCTGAGGCAGGACATTAAAAGCTATGTCAACCAGGGTAAATATAGATAGAGATCTGCTCAGATTAATTCAGAAAACATTTGTTGAACATATATCAGCTATACACACACGAGGAATTGTACCAGTGTGACAAAATATCAAAGTGGAGCAAATCAAATTCCCACCTCCCCCAGAGCTCACAGTCAGGCAAAGGAACTGAAGTGGCAGGCATCTAATTCAAGTTGTCCATTTTCTCAAATCTCTGAAATCAGGTTGCGTCTTACAATTGACAACATGTAATTTGGAGAAGGAAATGGCAGCCCACTCCAGTACTCTTGCCTGGAAAATCCCATGGATGGAGGAGCCTGGTAGGCTGCAGTCCATGGGGTCGCTAAGAGTCGGACACGACTGAGCGAGTTCCCTTTCACTTTTCACTTTCCACTTTCATGCACTGGAGAAGGAAATGGCAACCCACTCCAGTGTTCTTGCCTGGAGAATCCCAGGGACGGGGGAGCCTGGGGGGCTGCCGTCTATGGGGTTGCACAGAGTCAGACATGACTGAAGTGACTTAGCAACAGCATACATGTGTCCCCCCCCATCCTGAACCTCCTTCCCTTCTCCCTCCCTACCTCATTCCTCTGGGCTGTCCCAGAGCACCAGCTCTGGATGCCCTGCTTCATGCATAGAACTTGCACTGTTCATCTATTTTACACATGGTAATGTACACGTTTCAATGCTAGTCTCTTAAATCATCCCACCTTTACCTTCTCCCACTGAGTCCAAAAGTCTGTTCTTTACGTCTGTGTCTCCTTTGCTGCCTCGCATGTAGGATCATTGGTATCATCTTTCTAAATTCCATATAAATGCGTTAATATACAGATTTGTCTTTTTCTTTCTGACTTACTTCACTCTGTATAATAAATAAGCTTCAGTTTCATCCACCTCATTAGAACTGACCCACATGCTTTCCTTTTTATAGCTGAGTAATAGTTCATTATGTATATGTACCACAGCTTCCTTATCCATTCTTCTGCCAGTGAACATTTAGGTTGCTTCCATGACCTAGCTATTGAAAATAGTGCTGCAATGAAATTTGGGATATATGTGTCTCTTTCAGTTCTGGTTTCCTCAGGGACTATGCCCAACAGTGGGATTGCTGGGTTGTATGGCAGTTCTATTCCCAGCTTTTTAAGAAATCTCCACACTGTTCTCCATAGTGCCTGTAACAATTTGCGTTCCCACCAACAATGTAAGAGAGTTCCCTTTTCTCCACACCCCCTCCAGTATTTATTGTTTGTAGACTTTTTATGATGGCCATTCTGACAAGTGTGAGATGATAACTCATTGTGGTTTTGATTTGCATTTCTCCAATAATGAGTGATGTAAAACACACATTTGAAATTAATGGGCAATTTTATGGTGGTTGGTCTCTCAAGCAGTTGACATGACTGCTCAAAAAAGACGTTATGATGTAGTGGGAAAAGAAGTCAGGTGGACTGAAAACAAAGTCAGCAGAGGCAAAAATGTGATGACACATGATCCTGGGAAAGGGATCATTTTGACAGAAGTATCAGTTACATTTCGTGGGATTTTTTTTTTCTGAAGAAATATGACGTGTCATATGATTCTTAAGAAACAAAATGCATTTTCAACCACTCAATAAATAATCTTTAATAAATTTCAGTGAATTCATACTGCTGAAATCTAGCTTTAATCTCATTAGCTCCCTGCCATGACTCCCAGATTCACTAAGCATGAGAATAATGCTCTTATAATGACACATAAAACTCTACAAAACGTGGCTGTATTTCAAGTCTGGCTTCTTCTCCAAATACTCTCCTGTTTGCTCAGTTTCCTCCATGCTGGCCTCTACGAGGCACACTCCCACCTGGAGTCTTTGCCTGGTTGTTTCTCTCACCTGAAGACTTTCTCCTGACATCAGGGGGGCACCTCCCTTAGCTTTGCAAGACTCTGCTCAAATGCCACCTTTCTAATAAAGCCTACCCACAGCCCCTTCTAATCCTGCCGCACTCTGCCACTCTGAACTTCTGAGCCCCTTATCCTGCTCTCCATTTTCCCTTTTTTCTTAGTATTCAATCACATCTAACAAATACACAATTAATTAATTTGTTTATTGTTTATTTTCTTTCCCTCTCTGCTAGGATGTGAGTTCCCCCAAGATAGGGAACTTTGTCTTTGTTACTCATCGTCATAGCCCAAGCAGTCTGAACACTGCCAGACTTATAATAGGTGCTCAATAAACACTTTATTGGCTTGAACTGAATATCTTGAAGTTCTGGAGATAATATGCTTCCTTAGGCAGAAAAAAAGTCATTGATGAAATTCTCCAAACTTTGGCTGTACACTCACTAAGTGCTAGGCATGGATAACCTAGACATGATCCCCATCCTAAAAAAGGTCCCAGGCTACTGTGGACACAGGTACAGTCACAGACAATTACAGACCAGAGAGATGGCACCCTGACACAAGTATGCACACTGGCTGTAGGGCTGCAGAGAAGGGGATGTTTGTATATGAGCGGTCAGGAAGATGTTAAGTGAGGAGACAACACCAAAGCTGACTTTTCACATAGAAATGGAGCTACCACGATGATTAAGGGAAGGACATTGGACTGGCCTTTGTGCACATGAATTCTATCACACGTGACTTATAGAAATGAGAGTCAGTGTGGATGATGATCTTCAACAATCCTTTAGGATCAACGCATGGTAAACTATTTTCCTCAGTTTATCTTCTGCCTCCCTTCATTTCCCCCTAAAAGTATAGACTATAAATAAATAGTCAGACTGTAGAACTTCGTGTATCTCTCTCCCTCAGTAATGAAAAGGGACTTTGGAAATCTGTTTAGGTTTATAATTTTCCCCTTCTCTATTGGGTTTTATACTTTTGGTCAGGATCATAATCAATTACTATATGTATTTCTCATTTAAAATATCCATTGATTATGTGTTTACAAAGTTTTTTTGTTTCCAATTAAAACAAAACTCTGGTCTTATTCTTCCCACTTGATTTAACCATCCATTCAACAATTTTTAAGTGCTTACTATGTACAGGCATTGTGCTAGATGTCAGGGAGAAGACCAGAAGCATTTTCCCTTCCCTTAAGAAGACTTTAACAGCAGGATAGGCAAATGTGAAGAAAAGAGAAAGAACACTGAAGCCTCATGTGTTGTGTGAGAGAAGGATTTAGGGCAATGATTACAGACTGCAGGTCAGACGTAGCCCACCCAAGTGTTTGTTTGGTTCAACAGTGTTGGGTTTTTTTCTTTCTTTGAAAAAAACAAAACAAAACAAAACCTGAATTGCTTTTCACAAATTAATCTTGATTTCTGGCTGGTCTTAAAAGAAAAATCAGATCTGGCAATTCCAAGCCAGAACTTCAAAAGGGCAACAGAAGGCCAGAGTTCAGGCAGGGCCAGCCCCTTCAGAGGGAGCGGTGAAGCGAGGGAAGGAGGGAGAGAAGCAGAGTGCCCTTGAGAATGTGGATGGGCTGGGAATGGGATGCAGATTTTAAAAAATGGAAGTCATGTTTTGTCAATGGTCCAGTGAACTATGCATAAACCTATATGAACTCTAACACTGGCCATGACAATGTTTAATAAATGTCTGTGAGATGAGTAAGAACATGATCAAAGAATTTTATCCTATAAGAGATTATTTCATAGGTCATTTTACAAATGAAGAAGCAGGAGTCTGGAGAGGCTGAATCACTTGCCTGTAATGGTTCCCAGACTGTATCAAAGGCAGGAGGAAACAGAGGGGAAGTGCAGCATGGAACGGACAGAGGGCATCTGCTGTTTTACCTATCCAGCATCCACTTCTCCTTTCTCTGGATATGGAACCCTTATTTTGCTTGGGGAGCCACCATTTGTCCTATTCCATGTGATGCTGGTAGAACTGAGTCTATCTGGCTTCTGGAATGGCTGTGACCCAAGCCTGGCCTGCCACACTGGAGTTGCTGAGAAAAAGGCATAGCTTTTCCACAGGGGACTGTTGAGAAGAAAAGATACAGTTCTGAATGATGCTATTAGTACCCAACCTGAGATAGCTTCCTTGGTGGCCCAGATAATAAAGAATCTGCCTGCAATGCAGGAAACCTGGGTTCGATCCCTGGGTCAGAAAGATCCCCTGGAGGAGGAAAAGGCAACCCATTCCAGTATCCTTGCCCAGGAAATCCCTTGGACAGAGGAGCATGATGGGCTTCAGTCCATGGGGTCGCAAAGAGTTTGTCACGACTGAGCAACTAACATTTTGAGATAGCATGATACAATGAAAAGATGATAAGCTATATTTCCTGGGCAAATTGCTTCATTACTCTAAACCTTAGTTACCACATCTGTAAAAAGGGCTGTGAAGAAAGAATGCATGTAAAACGCCTGGCACACAGTAGGAGCTCATTAGTGCTGGCATCTTTTCTTTTCCTTCCAAATAATATCAGATGGATGTAACACTACTGTAATTAAAGTGTAAGAAGTGCTTTGGCAGACTTTCCTTACAGCATATTGGGAACAGCTTTTTCAGTAGCTACCTTATGTGATTTCAGGGAACTGGGGAGGGAAAATAAAATAAAATGCAGCCTGCTTTCCTGGAATAATTCAAGCCATATCTAATGCTTGCCAAGTGTAGCCTATAATTCTATGTCTGCATTCATCTATTATCTCACCTCTATTTAGATAAAGTGGTTTTCCTCCCCACTAACTGCCCATTTTATTTTTAAAATGGGAGCTCTTTAGAATTCATGGCAATCATTTAGCTGACAGTCTGGATCATAAGGTAATAATAACATTAGTGAGCAGTTGTATGACACTTCCCGCTTTTAAAGCACTTTACAAATCTGAGCTAATTAGCATGGATATTAACATGCCAGCTTTTTTGTGGATTAATATTGCCATTATACTCTGCTGTTTCAATAAAAAATGCAGTGATCTTTTTTTCACCAGAAATGAGGAAAAGGAAATGAATAAGCTGCCTCTCCAATGGACTCAAATACAATATGGCAGAGATCTGAGACAGACACTTCATTGACTGAAAGTTCAGGAGGATTTACAGGTATGGTACCTCCTGCTAATTCTATTTGAGGATCAACAAAGGGAATAGAATAGAGTGTATTAATGGGGGGGGGGCAGAAAATTTGTAAACCCAAGACAGGTTTCCAGCCTTCAGAATACACTTTCTACTCATTTCTAGGCCTAACCACCTAAAAGAAGAACCTAACTGTGATTTATTCTTAAACCAAATGAGGAAAATATCAATTCACATAATATTGCAAAATACCCTATTCTTTCTGTTGTAAGTGGGAATGTAACAAAGTAAGTGTAGAGTGAGAAAGACCTGGCTTGGAATCCCAGCTCTGGTACTCAGCTGTGTAACTGTATCTGAATCTTGGTTTCCTCACCTCTAAAATGAAAGTGATCATACTTATTTTGCAGGATTCCTATGAGGTCTAAAAATGATCCTGCCTTACACATTCTTAGGGATATAATAGGTTGTCATGTTAGCTTTGGTTCACTCTCCCTCTGTAACTCATCTTCCTCCCTTTCCCCATCTAAAATTACTTTGACATTCATTCAGTTTATAGGAAAGCAAAGAGTCGTGATAAATTAAAATGTTCTTTCCTATATTCACGTTACATATTTTTAAACAAATAATTAAATTTTAAAGGGACCAGGAATAAATATGAGTTCATTTTAATGGGAAAAATCTAAACATGATTACTTGAAAGCTTGTCTTTTAACATACTATGAAAATGTAGAGATATCTCAGTTAAATTTGATCGTTTCATCCTGTGCTCTTTTCTCTTTCTCTCTCTCTCTCTTTTTTTTTTTTTGGCCATGCTATGAGGCCTCTAGGACATTAATTCCCTGACCAGGGATCAAACCTAGACCTTCCACAGTGAAAGAGCAGAGTCCTAACCACTGGATCACCGGGACATTCCCCCAGAGTGTGTTCTTTGTATGAAATTAGTAAAAGTGATGCAAAGAGGTGTGACAGTGGGAAGGTTGCTTGGGACAGTTTTACCTGTCAAGGCTTCCTTGAGCCAACTTCAATGTCTGACTTATCTTCTCAATGTGCAGAGTGGTCAGACCCGAGAAGCTGACTCACACTACTAGGAAGGCTTGCAAGATTGATGTGGCCACCAGTCTGGGTAATTGTTCCACTGAGCAATTTATAGACTGCTGCTGCTGCTAAGTCGCTTCAGTTGTGTCTGCCTCTGTGCGACCCCATAGACAGCAGCCCACCAGGCTCTGCCGTCCCTGCGATTCTCCAGGCAAGAACACTGGAGTGGGTGCACATCTACAAATCTCACATCAGCATAATCAATCCAATCTGTTGTTTCTGTGCGGAGATCATTCACAGAATCTGAAGGTTGCTATCTAAGAGGAGAGTTAAGTATGTTTTCAATGTAATGGTTTTGTACTATTAGTCATGGCCTTGTGTGACCATTTACTCAACAGAAAATAAATGCGTGTACACCTTTTCCTTTTATTGCTTAAAAAAATGATACAAATGACAAGTAAATTCTCATTGTTAATGTTCAAACTTTGTTTTGTTATTGTAGTGATTATTTTAGGGTTTATGCTATACAACCTTAATATGTAACAATGATGAAATATTCTAGTGATATAATATCACTTTATATAATAACTTCACAAAAGTATACAGACAGACTTCATTCTATTGCACTTCACAGGCACTGTATTTTTTACAGATTGAAGCTTTGTGTCAAGGCTGTGTCAAGCAAATCTATCTGTACCATTTTTCCAATAACATTTTCTCACTTCATTTCTCTCTGTCACATTTTGATAATTCTCACAATATTTCAAACTTTTAAGTACTATATTTTTATTATAGTGATCTGTGATCAGTGATTTTTGATGTTACTATGGTAACAGGGGTTTTTTGGTATTTTTTAAATTATGTATTTTTAGACATAAAGCTATTGTACACTTAATAGGCTACCATATGACATAAACATAACTTATGTGCACTGAAAATAAAAAAATTTGCGTACTTGCTTCATGTAATATTCTCTTTATTGTGGTGGTCTGGTACAGAACATGCAGTATCTTTGAGGTATGCCTGCACTTGTGTCCCTCCCTTTTGAGACTTTATATTATTGTTCTCATATATTTCACTCACATATATGCTATTAATCTCACATTGGAAACGGCAATGGCACCCTACTCCAGTACTCTTGCCTGGAAAATCCCATGGACAGAGGAGCCTGGTAGGCTGCAATCCATGGGGTCGCTGAGTCGGACACGACTCTGAGCGACTTCACTTTCACTTTTCACTTTCATACATTGGAGAAGGAAATGGCAGCCCACCTCAGTGTTCTTGCTTGGAGAATCTCAGGGACGGGGGAGCCTGGTGGGCTGCAGTCTATGGGGTCGCACAGAGTCGGACATGACTGAAGTGACTTAGCAGCAGTAGCAGCAATCTCACATTACATTGTAATTACCTTTGTTTAAACAGTCAATTTTCTTTTAAAGAGATTTAAATACTGATAGGAACAGACTGAAGGGACAAAAGAGGCAATTAAATAGTTAATCCCACTAGGGGATTATAAGTAGAAAAATACAGGAGATCCCTGTAAGTTAATAATTACTCAAGAAAGTAGATTTGCTTAACCAAAAAAGCAAGCAGGCTTGCATAGCAACAAAACCTTGCAACAGAAGCACAGGACATGCCCCCAAACAATAAAACAATGGTTGCTTGAGACCCACATACTGTCTGTCCAGGGAGCTCAGTACATTAATGATTCCTAGAACATGCTCTCCACACATATAAAAAACAGTAATTTGTGGACATAGCTTGACCACAAAGGGACAAGAAAACTCCCTTTTTCAACCTGGAGGAGGAGCTGATGATGAAAACATTCAGTTCAGTTCAGTCACTCAGTTGTGTCCAACTCTTTGCAACCCCCTGGACTACAGCACGCCAGGCCTCCCTGTCCATCACCAACTCCCAAAGTTTACTCAAACTCATGTCCATTGAGCTGGTGATGCCATCAACCATCTTATCCTCTGTTGTCCCCTTCTCTTCCTGCCTTCAATCTTTCCTGCAACAGGGTCTTTTCAAATGAGTCAGTTCTTTCCATCAGGTGGCCAAAGTATTGGAGTTTCAGCTTCAACATCAGTCCTTCCAATGAATATTCTGGGTTGATATCCTTTAGCATGGACTGGTTGAATCTCCTTGCAGTCCAAGGGACTCTCAAGAGTTTTCTCCAACACCACATTTCAAAAGTATCAGTTCAATGCTCAGCTTTCTTTATAGTCCAACTCTCACCTCCATACATGACCACTGGTAAAATCATAGCCTTGACTAGATGGACCTTTGTTGGCAAAGTAATGTCTCTGCCTTTTTAATATGCTGTCTAAGTTGGTCATAAGTTTTCTTCCAAAGAGTAAGAGTCTTTTAATTTCATGGCTGCAGTCACCATCTGCAATGATTTTGGAGCCCCCCAAGAAAGATAAAGAAAGTAAAGAAAGGCAAAGAAGGTCCTCTGTCTCTCTTTACTTTTTCTTTGATTGTAAAACTGTAGCCCAGTAAGTTCTCAGGGTGTGGCATTTCTAGCCACCCATGTGTAAGCCTCACAAGCCTCCTGTTCTAGTAAATCACTTTTTATCTACCACTTTGCTGTCACTGAATTCTTCTCTGTGCTGAGATATAAAGACTATAGTATCAGAGCTCTTCAGAGACCCCTGAAATGACACTTAATGGTTTCAATACTAAGAAAAAAAATCTTATACATTTACCATGTCATTACCATTCACTGTACTCTTCCTTCTTTTACATGGATTCAGATTTCCATCTATCATTTCTTTCTGCCATATCATTTCATTTCTTTCTATAATTTCTTTCTTTAAAATTTTTTGTAGTAGATAGGTTGATGATGTGTTCTTTCAGATTTTGTATCTCGAAAAGGATTAACATTGCCTTCATTTTCGAAAGATATTTATACGAGATATACAGTTCTCTAAGTTGCCTTTTTCCTTTCAGTAATTTTAAAATGTTGGCTTACTCTCTTCCTCTTCCATTGTTTCTGACAATAAATTTATTGTCATTCTTACGTTTTTTCCTTTGTAGGGAATGTGTCTTTATTGTCTGAAAAGCTTGCTTTTCTATCACTGGTTTTGAGCATTTTGATTACAATGGGACTTAGTATAGTTTCTTTATGTTTTCTAACACCTAGAATTCTTTGATTTTCTTGGATATGTGAGTTTATAGTTTTCCTGAAATTTGGAAAATTTTTCCTTTTTTTCCTTCAAATACTTTTCCTGATCCCTACCATCCATTTTTCAGAGCCCCCAACTGAGCGTGACATTATCCTAGAGCTCATTGACTTTTCTGCTTATTTAAAAGTGTTTTCATTTCTCTGTATGTTTCATTTTTGACAGTTCTTTGATTATATGCTCAAGTTCACTAATCCTTTATTTTGCAATGCCTAATTGTTACCTGTTTGATATCTAGTAGACTGAAGTTGAAGAAAGTGGAGAAAACCACTAGACCATTCAAGTATGATCTAAATCAAATCCCTTATGACTATACACTAGAAGTGAGAAGTAGATTTAAGGTACTAGATCTGATAGAGTGCCTGATGAACTATGGATAAAGGTTTGTGACATTGTACAGGAGACAGGGATCAAGACCATCCCCAAGAAAAAGAAATGCAAAAAAGCAAAATGGCTGTTTGAGGAGGCCTTACAAATAGCTGTGGAAAGAAGAGAAGTGAAAAGCAAAGGAGAAAAGAAAAGATGTAAGCATCTGAATGCAGAGTTCCAAAGAATAGCAAGGAGAGATAATGCAAAGAAATCAGCAATCAATGCAAAGAAATAGAGGAAAAGAACAGAATGGGAAAGACTAGAGATCTCTTCAAGAAAATTAGAAATACCAAGGGAACATTTCACACAGAGATGGGCTCAATAAAGGACAGAAATGGTCTGGACCTAACAGAAGCAGAAAATATTAAGAAGAGGTGGCAAGAATACACAGACTGCTACTGCTGCTACTGCTAAGTCGCTTCAGTCGTGTCCGACTCTGTGTGACCCCATAACGGCAGCCAACCAGGCTCCCCCGTCCCTGGGATTCTCCAGGCAAGAACACTGGAGTGGGTTGCCATTTCCTTCTCCAATGCATGAAAGCGAAAGGTTAAAGTGAAGTCGCTCAGTCAGGTCCGACTTAGCGACCCCATGGACTGAAGCCTACCAGGCTCCTCCATCCATGGGATTTTCCAGGCAAGAGTACTGGAGTGGGGTGCCAAGAACTGTACAAAAAAGTTCTTCATGACCCAGAAAATCACAATGGTGTGATCACTCACCTAGAGCCAGATATCCTGGAATGTAAAGTCAAGTGGGCCTTAGAAAGCATCACTATGAACAAAACTAGTGGAAGTGACAGAATACCAGTTGAGCTATTTCAAATCTTGAAAGATGATGCTGTGAAAGTGTTGCACTCACTATGCCAGCAAATTTGAAAAACTCAGCAGTGGCCAGAAGACTGGAAAAGGTCAGTTTTCATTCCAATCCCAAAGAAAGGCAATGCCAAAGAATGCTCAAACTACCGCACAATTGCACTCATCTCACACGCTAGTAAAGTAATGCTCAAAATTCTCCAAGCCAGACTTCAGCAATACATGAACCGTGAACTTCCAGATGTTCAAGCTGGTTTTAGAAAAGGCAGAGGAACCAGAGATCAAATTGCCAACATCCGCTGGATCATGGAAAAAGCAAGAGAGTTCCAGAAAAACATCTATTTCTGCTTTATTGACTATGCCAAAGCCTTTGACTGTGTGGATCACAATCAACTGTGGAAAATTCTGAAAGAGATGGGAATACCAGACCACCTAACCTGCCTCTTGAGAAATCTGTATGCAGGTCAGGAAGCAACAGTTAGAACTGGACATGGAACAACAGACTGGTTCCAAATAGGAAAAGGATTACGTCAAGGCTGTATATTGTCACCCTGCTTATTTAACTTCTATGCAGATTATTGACTATGCCAAAGCCTTTGACTGTGTGGATCACAATCAACTGTGGAAAATTCTGAAAGAGATGGGAATACCAGACCACCTAACCTGCCTCTTGAGAAATCTGTATGCAGGTCAGGAAGCAACAGTTAGAACTGGACATGGAACAACAGACTGGTTCCAAATAGGAAAAGGATTACGTCAAGGCTGTATATTGTCACCCTGCTTATTTAACTTCTATGCAGAGTACATCATGAGAAACGCTGGGCTGAGGAAGCACAAGCTGGAATCAAGATTTCTGGGAGAAATATCAATAACCTTAGATATGCAAATGACACCGCCTTTATGTCAGAAAATGAAGAACTAAAGAGCCTCTTGATGAAAGTGAAAGAGGACAGTGAAAAAGTTGGCTTAAAGCTCATCATTCAGAAAACAAAGATCATGGCATCTGGTCCCATCACTTCATGGGAAATAGATGTAGGAACAGTGGGTGGAAAGAGTGCTGACTTTATTTTTCTGGGCTCCAAAATCACTGCAGATGGTGACTGCAGCCATGAAATTAAAAGGCGCTTACTCCTTGGAAGAAAAGTGATGACCAACCTAGATAGTATATTCAAAAGCAGAGACATTACTTTGCCAACAAAGGGTCTGTCTAGTCAAGGCTATGGTTTTTTCAGTGGTCATATATGGAGATAAGAGTTGGACTATCAAGAAAGCTGAGCGTTGAATTGACGCTTTTGAACTGTGGTGTTGGAGAAGCCTCTTGAGAGTCCCTTGGACTGCAAGGAGATTCAACCAGTCCATGCTAAATGATATCAACCCAGAATATTCATTGGAAGGACTGATGTTGAAGCTGAAACTCCAATACTTTGGCCACCTAATGCAAAGAACTGACTCATTGAAAAGACTCTGATGCTGGGAAAGATTGAGGGCAGGAGGAGAAGGGGATGACAGAGGATGAAATGGTTGGATGGCATCACCGACTTGATGGACATGAGCTTGGGTGAACTCGGGGAGTTGGTGATGGACAGGGAGGCCTGGCGTGCTGCAGTCCATGGGGTCGCAAAGAGTCAGACACGACTGAGTGACTGAACTGAACTAAACTGAGTGTGTATATGCCAACCTCCTAATTTATCCCTCCCCACCATTCTGATTGGTAACCATAGTTTGTTTTCTGTGTTCGTCTTTTTCTGTTTTTTAAATAGGTTCATTTATATCTTTCTTAAATTCCACATATAAGTGATATCATATGATATTTGTCTTTGTCTGTCTTACTTATTTTTGTATTCTTATAAGTACTCGAGCTTTTTTGTCAGGGGGAAGGAAGATAAAGTTAAATTTATCAGAAACAGTTTCATCCTTTCAGATCCTGTCTTTATGCTCTGTGTGAGTATCAATTTCTTCTAATTTTTTCCATTGTTTCTTTCTCCACATTAGCACAGGGCCTTCTATTTTGTAGTCCCTAGAATCTAGAACAATACTTTCAAATTTTAACTAATCAATATCCTCAAAAATGTGGTATAGGAGAGTATTTATTCTGGGATAAGTGCCTCCCCCTGTGATCCTAGAAGGATAGGGAATGTATTAATATAACTTATTATATCATCTTGATATTGCATGTTTGATAGATTTTATGAGAGCAACGAATGAGTCCATCTTGTTCAATGCATTTCTCTGAGTACAGTAGGAATATAAGTATTTATGAATTCTGAATTTTTTAAAATGGGTCTTTAAACAAATTGCAGAGTTTTTTTTTTTTTTTTTTTTGCAGAACTCCAGAACAAAGAATTTTAAATAATAGACTGGGCCTCAGGAGTCCACTGAGGTTATATGTGGGGTTATAGCTGTATCTTTGTAGGGGCATGCATGAGTGCTAAGTTGCTTCAGTTGTGTCTGACTTTTTGCGATCCTATGGACTATAGCCCACCAGGCTCCTCTTTCAATGGGATTCTCCAGGCAAGAATACTGGAGTGGGTTGCCATGCCCTTCTCCATGGGATCTTCTGGACACATGGACCAAACTTGTGTTTCCTGCAGCTCCTGAATTGCAGGTGGATTCTTTGGGGTTGGGCTAAACTTCGCAGAGCCTATTTCACATAAGTCAGCAAAGCAGGAGCATAGTGTGGGTTATGTGTGGGGAGGCTTGAGGCTAGTCTCCCTGTTTAGGAGGCCTTTACATCTAGAGGCCTTGGGGCATATTTGAGTTCTGTGCAGGACTTCCTTTCCTTCTTTCCACATATATTTTAATGCCTACTGATGGTGGCACTGGGCCCAAAAGCCTTCAGTTCCTTGTTGCAAGAGATGCTGTTCTTATGGTGTTCTGTGTCATGGTCTAGTATCATTTGATATCATGGGTATCCAAGGTTCCCATCTGGCCTGCTATGTAAAGATCAATAAAAGGCATCTATATTCTTTTGATTATGTGGGTATGCCCATCTCTCTATCTTACTGTAAATCACATCCAACAAATACCTCAGAATGCCTACTCTGTTACAAGCAAGCCAGCGACCACTAGAACTGGTCATTGAATAAGTCCTTTGGCAACACATAAAGCATCCTCACATGCAGATGACACCACCCTTATGGCAGAAAGTAAAGAGGAACTAAGGAACCTCTTGATGAAGGTGAAAGAGGAGAGTGGAAAAAGCTGGCCTAAAACTCAACATTCAAAAAACTAAGATCATGGCATCCGTTCCATCACTTCATAGCAAATAGATGGGGAAATAATGGAAACAGTGACAGACTTTATTTTCTTGGGCTCCAAAATCACTGCAGATGGTTATGGCAGCCATGAAATTAAAAGATACTTGCTCTTTGGAAGAAAAGCCATGATAAATCTAGACAGCATATTAAAGAGCAGAGACATTATTTTGCTAACAAAGGTCCATCTAGTCAAAGCTGTGGTTTTTCCAGCAGTCATGTATGGATGTGAAAGTTGAACATAGAAGGCTGAGCGCTGAAAAATTGATGCTTTTGAACTGTGGTATTGGAGAAGATTCTTGAGAGTCCCTTGGACTGCAAGGAGATCAAACCAGTCAATCCTAAAGGAAATCAACCCTGAATATTCATCGGATGGACTAAGGCTGAAGCTGAAGCTCCAATACTTTGGCCACCTGAAGTGAAGAGTCAACTCATTAGAAAAGACCCTGATGATGGGAAAGATTGAAGGCAGGAGGAGAAGGGGACAACAGAGGACAAGATGGTTGGATGTCATCACTAACTCAATGGGCATGAGTTCATGCAAGCTCCAGGATGTGGTGAAGGACAGGGAAGCCTGGCATGCAAAATTCCATGAGGTCACAAAGAGTTGGACGTGTCTGAGTGACTGAAAAACAACAACAACAACAACAACAAAGCATCTGCAGGTTGACCTAAGGATGGGGCACTATACAGTTTCTGAGCACTGGACACCGGATCTTTCTCTTTGATAAACTTTCCCTCCATCTTCTGCCATCACATTCATAATACAGTTCATCTATGGCTTGAGCATAAACAAAAATGAGGTGGAAAAAACTCACAACAGTGTCGGAAGAGGACTCATTCCATGAATTGATTGACTCATTCATCAGTATAATATTTACCAAGCACCTACTGTGTGTCAGACACTTTGTTGAATGATGATAGCATAAGGACTAGTGAAAAGACTAGCAGATACAGTGCTTGTTTTTAGTGAATTCATCAACCAACAGTAGAGGCAGACAAGTGAATGAACACTACAATAATGGAAGTGATAGATGCCAAAGGAGAATAATACATAAGACCAACATCTAATTTCTTGAGAAACCATAAATTATTTGAGAGAAATGGCATTTGTCTTTCACAGTTCCCAACTACATGATGTGTAGAGGGTAAGCACTCAGTAGAGTCATAAGGCCTAGACTGGTCCCAGCTGTCTTTGACCAGCTATCTATCCTTTCCATTAGTTATTTCAGTTTTCAGAGCCTCAGTTTCCTCATCTGCAGAACTGTGACTGATAATATCAGTCTGGATTAATTCACTGTGTAATTGTGAAGATCAGTGGTCCTGAGAATGATATTTTAATTAATTGTAAAGACCTCTACAAAATAAAATATGTAATCATAAGTTATACCCTTAATTTTTTTGACAAAACAGATGTTCAGCACTTCAATAAGTACTGAATAATTCCTTAAAAAAGAAAAAAAGGAAAGGAAAGGAAAGGAAAGAAAACCAGCAGGTAAGGATCACTGTTGCCACCTTCACAGTTCAAAGTAGGTCTAATTTGATATTGTCAGCACTCTAGATAAAATTTTTAGCTCTTCCCTGGTGGCTCAGACGGTAAAGATCCCCTGGAGGAGGACACGGCAACCCACTCCAGTATTCTTGCCTGGAGAATCCCATGGCCTGTAGCCCACCAGGCTGTGTCCATGCGGTCGCAAAGAGTCGGACATAACTGAGGGACTGAGCAGCAGCGGATTATTATTATCCCCGTTTTACAAATCAGAGAAGTGAGGCGCCAAAGCATTTATGCAAAAGCACAACCTCTTCAAAACCCAAGCCTGGTTGAAGCTTAGTCTTTAAGTTGTGCCTGACTATTTCGGGTGACCCCATGGACTGTAGCCTGCCAGTTTCCTCTGTCTACGGGATTTCTCAGCAAGAAGACCGAAGTGGGTTGCCATTTCCTACTCCAGAGGATCCAATGTACGGATCGAACTAGCCTATCGCAACCGGATTCTTTAGCGCTGAGCTGCTCCTCAACAAAAGCCAAAAGGATCGGGCCCAGAACTCCTTAGCATCTTTTCTGTGAACCCCGCTTCCCCAGCCTGGAAAGAGCTGGCCAGGCGTCGACCCCGCCCCATGACGTGCATGGCCCCGCCTTCAGGCCCTCCAGCTCTCGCGGGATCTCTCCGGAGGACGGCGGGGGTCAGGTCCCATCATGGCGGCTGAGGAGGCGGATGTGGATATCGAAGGGGACCTAGTGCCAGCGGCGGCACAGTCTGGGTGAGCAGTTGAGACTGGGCTTGCAGAGACGAGGAGGGGCACGGCCGTGAGGAGGTACCCTCTAAAGTCCGCGGTTCCGGCAAGGGCCGGGGGAGTGGAAAACCATCCCCTGGGCCAGGGTCTCTTGCCGGCCTGAGAGGCGCGCCTCGCCCATCCCGTCTGTCGGCTCCTCCTGAACCCAGAGGGCGGGTACCGTAGACTAGCGTGGGACAGCCCTTTTACCGGGATCCCGTGAGGGCGCTGACCGCGCCTAGCACGCTGCATACTCTTAAGCAATTAGATTGCTTCTTCCCTTACTGCCACCCCAGAACCCGCCTCCTTGCCACCGCCCAAAAAATAATTAGAACAGGGGGCGGTCCCTGGACAGAACCGAACTTAGAAATTCTTGTTCCCTCGCTTGCAGGCCGTGTGACCTTGGGCGTGTCGTTTTATCCCTGCTAGTCTCTGGTTTCCTCTTCCACGTAGGGGTAGTTGTGAAAAACTTCCCGACAGGCAGCGTGATCTAAAAGAAAGGGGTGGGACTTAAGAGTTTGACAGCTGTGTATTGACCCAGCTAGATGGCACCGCACTCCAGTACTCTTGCCTGGAAAATCCCATGGACGGAGGAGCCTGGTAGGCTGCAGTCCATGGGGTCGCGAAGAGTAGGACACGACTGAGCGACTTCCCTTTCACTTTTCACTTTCATGCATTGGAGAAGGAAATGGCAACCTACTCCAGTGTTCTTGCCTGGAGAATCCCAGGGACGGGGGGCGCCTAGTGTGCTGCCGTCTATGGGGTCACACAGAGTCGGACACGACTAAGTAGAAGCAGCAGTTACTAGCAGTGTGACTTTGGGCCTCAGACAACCCATGTGTAAGCTGACTATCATGTTATGTACCTCATAACATAACGGTTATTGTGAAGATCAAGTGAAATGATTTGGGGATGTGCTCTAGTATAAGAGAGGTGCTCTGTAAGTGTGGTGTTCTTTACCTTCCTACCACGGATAGTATTTTGAGGACCCAGTGAGAGATCACCATTTAGTACCAGTTCCTGCAGAGCAGGCCAGTGTGACTTAAAAAGCAGCCTCCAGCTTGAGATATCTAGCTGTTTGACTCCTTGCTTGCAGAGAAAGAAATTGATACATCCGGTTTTAAAGATGTGCTTTCAGAATTCTCTTTTAGTAATAGAAGAGGCTTAGACTGGTCAGGATCAGAAGACCTCAGTTCTCAACTCAGCCAGCTGTGTTGCTTATAACTATGAACAAGTTCATTAGAAGTCTCTACACTGAGCCAGGTAAAATTGTGAAGCTTAGACCATTTTTGACCTATAAAATAGCAATTTCACATGATCCAACCTAATAATAGCACTTTTGTAACTTGTGAAGAAGAGTACCAGCCCTGTCCGTGAGAGACTGAAACAGAGCCGTTTAAAGTTTTCCTGAACTTAAAACACTATAAAAATGAGAAGTAACTAAGTCTCCTTCAAATGTTTAGACAAAACAGTACAAGTCTATACAAATGAACAGGAAGTCTTTGATAACAATCTTTCACATTTGTGTAGATCAAGTAAATCTTGACCGAGTGCTTTTGCATGCATGGTTTGATTTACTTTCCACAATAAGTGTATGAAATAAGTGTGAGGGATTCTTATCTGAAGTTCAAGGGAGATGAGCTGCCCTTGGAACCACTAAAGATTGTCTGAGAGCACTGACTCTTCCCCGTTTTCCATGGGTTTTTCTTTATTTTTATGATTGTGTTTTATTTCTCTTTTTCTTTTTTCTTTCCTTTCTCTTATTATTCTGTTTGAGCCCAAAGTCTACTGATGGCACTTACAGTCACTTGGTTCATGGAACCAGTAACTGGTTGTTGGTTCCTGATGGCCATCATCATTGTCTCACACAATTCTGTAGAGCATCATGGACATTACAGTCTAGTGACAGTTGTTCCCTAGTGTTTGTACTCTAATCATGTGGGATTTGGTGTGAGTAAACACTTAGATGCCCCTCTGAATTGTTCAGTTATAGCTGATCATGACATCTTGAGGATTAATTGAAAACACACTTTTAGTCCTTGCTAAGTGCTGGTTACCAAGGTTAGCAGATGCATTGAAATGTTTTGTTTCCCTTCTACCATTCTTTCTTATCCTCGGTTTCTTCTACTTGTTCTTTAAATCATAGTATTTCCAAGGAATTTTTGTCATAAGACTTCTTACTAACCATACAGTCCATCTCTCAAAGCTTAAATTTCTGTTAAGTTGGACCATATGAAATTTTCCTAATGTTCCACCAATTTTGACCCACACAAATGACAATTAATCTTAAATTCCATCTAATAACAGGCTGATATTGCCCAAATCTGTCACCAACTCAAATCTCTTTCATGATCTTCAGATCCATTTATCCATTTTTCTGAATCTATTTGCCCTTGGGTGAGCCATAAGCTCCTCAATCTCACTTTATAGAAACTTCCCTTACCCAACCTGCCTGTTCAATTCCCTAGTTCAGTAAATGGCACCATCCACCCACTCATGCAGGGATTTTAACCTTTCTCCTTACCTCTCCTATCAGAGAGTCTGTTGATTCTGAGTATCCTCTCAGATGTGTTCACTTCTTCCTGTTCACATTGCTTGTGCTTTAGGTCTAAGTTACTGTCACTTCTCTCTAGTATCTATGTAATCACTCCCTCTTAACTGCTTCTTGTCTCTTTGACCCTTTTCTAGTCTTTTCTGAAGTTAGAGTAGTCTTTTCTTACATCTAGATCTGATGATGGTACTCCCAACTCCCTAGAGACCTGTGTGATCCATACCCCACCTACCTGTTCATTCAGTCATTCAACAAATATTGATTATCATTTATATGCCTGCTCTGGGTTTATAGCACTCATCCAAACTAAGTCCTTGCTCTTATGGAACTCACATTCTTATTGGATGAGACAGACAATAAACTATTATATTATAGCAGTTTCTAAGAGGTATAGCAGTTTCTAAGTATAGACTGGGGAAAGTCATTAACTAGGAAACTTTTATAACTTCAAAACATATAGAAGCAAATTTTAAATTCAATTATATCACAGATTGGGCCTCCTGAAACTTAACTGTTCATATGAAGTGAACAGTGTGACTTTCAGTTCAGTTCAGTTGCTCAGTCGAGTTTGACACTTTGTAACCCTATGGACTGTAGCCTGCCAGGATTCCCTGTCACCAGCTCCCAGAGCTTACTAAAACTCATGTCCATCGAGTCAGTGATGCCATCCAACCATCTCATCCGCTGTCATCCCCTTCTCCTCCTGCCTTCAGTCTTTCCCAGCAACAGGGTCTTTTCCAGTGAGTCAGCTCTTTGCATCAGGTGGCCAAAGTATTGGAGTTTCAGCTTTAGCATCCATCCTTCCAATGAATATTCAGGACTGATTTCTTTAAGATGGACTGGTTGGATCTCCTTGCAGTCCAAGGGACTCTGAAAAGTTTCTTCGAGTACCGCAGTTCAAAAGCATCAATTCTTCAGCGCTCTGTTTTCTTTATAGTCCAATCTCACATCCATACATGACTACTGGAAAAACCATAGCTTTGACTAGACAGACCTTTGTTGGCAAAGTAATGTCTCTGCTTTTTAATATGCTGTCTAGGTTGGTCATAGCTTTTCTTCCAAGAAGCAAGCATCTTTTAATTTCATGGCTGCAGTCACAATCTGCAGTGATTTTGGAGTTCGCCGAAATTAAGTTTCTCACTATTTTCATTGTTTCCCCATCTAAATGGTGAAAGTAACTATGACTCTCTTTAGTGTGACTTTAGAGAGTTCTAATTAGTTAAAAGGCTGAGAATTAACGAAGTTGAATCCCTCATGGACATAGAAAAGCCCCCAGATAACTCAAGTTAATTTTTGTTATGGAGTTAAAACATCAGATTTCTTAGATCTCTTCACTGTACTGTCCTCTGTCAAGTATTTTCTTTTGTTTCTTCTGTTTCGTCTTGCTTTCTCTTCCATTTGAGAGTGGTACTGTTAATGGGTGGCTTTTATGCTTTAGACGTAACCAAAAGAGTCATAAAGTTGAATTCCTGTATAGATGTGCACGTTCATCAAAAGAAATCTGTAGAGTTAGTTCATAGCCACAGGATATGTTGTGTGTGGTTGCTGTTTGGAGGTAGTTTTTACCTCATGGAGTTGTTTATTCTTGGGAAGCAGAAAAGTAAACAGACTTGATATTTGGCAGTTGAAATAGGATGGAGAAAGGAACTAAATATTTGTTTAACATATGAAACCTGTCAGTCACTGTGCTGTGTAAATTCATTAACTGGTATAATTTCACTTTCATACCCATTTTCTCAATTATTACAGAAGTGATGAAAATATAGCATCTGTTTTACAAGATCATTATCTTGATTCATCATGGAGAACTGAGAATGGTCTTATTGTAAGTATTCTATGGAAATATCAGGTATATTAAGCTATTACTCAGTGCCTGGAGTATGTCTCTCTTTTTTTTTTAACTTGGCGTTAGTTCTCAGTAGTCACAGAGGTAAGATAGTGAAACCTTTTTCTTAACTTAAAAATAGAAGGAATTTATTCTTTTTCTTTTGACTGAAAAAATGGCCTTCTGGGAAACAACTTTGGAGCCAGCTAGATTTAGGTACAAATTGGTGCTCTACCACTTATCAGATTTATGAACTGCAATTTCTTCATCTAAAATATGGGGATTGTTGCACGGTTCACTTCTTGATTTAACAGTTATTTATCGAGTCTTCGGGCTTCTCTGGTGTCTCAGTAAAGAACCTCCTGCCACTGTAGGAGATGCGGGTTCGATCCCTGGGCAGGAAGATCCCCTGGAGGAGGAAATGGTGACCCACTCCAGTATTCTTGCTTGGGGAAGCCCATGGACAGAGGAGCCTGGCAGGCTACAGTCCATGGGTTCCGAAAGAGTCAACACACAACTTAGCGACTGAACAACAACTATTGAGTACTTACTATGTGCCAGACACCAGGCCAGGTTTTGGGGAATACAACCATAATCAAGACAGACATGGTGAGGGAAACTGAGAAGGTGACATTTAAGTTGAAAGTAGGAGTAGGAATGTGAAGAGTAGAGGAAAAACACTATATGCAGAAAGAACAGCAGCATGAAGGCTGTTGTTGAAATCCAGTATCTAGAATATAGTAGGAAAGGGGGAGAGGTGACAGGTTGGGGAGGCGAATGATGGCCCTGTCACACTAGCAGGAGGCAGGAAGAAAATGAAAAAGACTAGTTAGGAAATATTTCTAGGGACCTAAGCAAGATTTGGTGATGGCTTGGCCTCAAGTTGTGGCAGAAGTTGACAGATTTGAATTATGTTTTGGTGGTAGAAATGCTTGTTATATTGGGCTTGGGGATTGAAGGAAAAGGAAAGAATCCAGGATGATTCCTGGGTTTCAGGCTGGAATAACTTGGTGACTGGTAATGCTGCTTACAAAATTGGGAAGGCAGGAGAGAAGCTGGTGAAGGTTACGCTTTGGTAAATTTTGTTTTGAACATGTGAAGTTTAAGAAGCCTGTTAGGTATCCAAGTGGAAATTTTGAGTGGGTAGTTAGTTATAACTGTCTAAATAGAGCTTGGAAAAGAGACGTGGCTGAAAATGTTTACGTTTTAAAAGTTAAAAAGAAGTATGGAGAGATTGTGGCTTAAGGGGAAAAAAGGAATTGTAGTGAGTTTGGGAAATATTAATAGGTGAGGTATCTAGCAGAATCTTAGTAGTATCTTAATTGTTCCTCATGCAGGATAGCCATTATTACTTTATCATGAGTAGGAGCCAGAGCCTAGGAATCTAAGGCTCAAGTCTCTTCTTTCCCACTTAAAACGTTAGTTACTGCTTCTATTAATGTGTCTGTGAAGTAGTGATGCCTGTCTCAGCGTTATCATGGGAGTCCAAAGATAGGTCTGTGTTCTCGGTAAATGGTAGCTTATTATTTGTAATCGTATTATTGTGTATTTTCATTTTACAAAATAATAGTTGGTTTCAAAAAGCAGTAAATAAAAAAAATTATTCTTTCTTTTTTAAATAGCCTTGGACTCTGGATAGCACCATCAGTGAAGAGAACAGAGCTGTCATTGAGAAAATGTTGTTGGAAGAAGAGTATCCTTTATTGACTATGAGGAAAGTGAAGATTTCAGGGTTAAAAATACATTAATGCAAAACTTAAAAAAGAGACCACTGTTAGTTGCTAGATATAATGCTAGTATATAATGTTACCTACCTATTCTGTTTTACCACTAAGTCTGAGATCTGACCCAATACTTTTGAGTTTCTGTTGTCAACCATCTCTTTCAATTACCTTAATATTGAACAGAAATTATAGAGATTTTTTGGTTGTTGTTGTTTTGATTTTATTTTTTATCTTTTTGCCATGCCACATGGCATGTGGGATCTTAGTTCCCAGACCAGGGATTGAACCCATTCCTCCTTTAGGGAAAGTGTGAAGTCCTAACCGTGGACCAGCAGGGAATTCCCTATAGAGTGTTTTAAATCAGCTAGAATCCTTAGTTTAAGTCCAAATTTTCTAGTCCAGACCTCCCATTTTCAGTTGTATGAGAATTCGTCCAAAGACATAGAATTAAAATATGTAAAAGTTCTCGCTTCTTATTCTACCAATTTATAGGTGTTATTGGGAGCAATCTAAGTAAAAAGCACAAAACTATGGAATGAAGATTTTTTTTCTCCCAGAAGTTGTAGGTCCTTATTCACAGTTCAGCCACTGGCTTCTTGCCCTGTTTCTTTCATCTATTTGTGATATTTGCAACTTAAATTTTGGGGAACTCATATATTTTTTTACATATAAAATAAAAGGATTGAATAAAAAGTTTTCTGATTTTCTGATTTATAAAGATTATTAATATAACTCTATTAATAATAGAGATTAATATAACTAATTAAAGTAGTGACTGGTTTGTTTTCAACTCATCTGTGTTTCATGGATTTTTATCTCTTTTTAAGCCAGAATTTCTGTTCCTTTTACTCCCAGTTATTGCTGGGTTGTTTTCAGGGTGTCTTATGTACCTTTAATTCTCATAGGTAAACCCCTTTTAGGCTTTCTTACTCTCCAGCTCTCCCCAAACATTACAGCTATAGCCTGGATCATTGCTTTTCAGTAGAAAAATAGTGCAAGTCACATATGTCATTTACAGTTTTCTAGTAGCCATGTTTAAAACAGGGGAAATCAATTATAATAGCATTTTATTTGACCCAGTATATTTAAAATGTATTTCAGCATTTAATATGTAAACATTGAGATAAACCCAGTGTGCATTTTATATACTTAACAGTACATGTCAGTTTGTGCTAACCGCATCTCAGGTATTCAGTAGCTACACATGTGGCTATTAGCCAATGTGTTGAACAGTGTCATTCCAGATTAATGAATATTTAGGTAGTCAGTGGTTCACTTCCAGACTTGGGAACAAAATAATGATAGTAAAAGCTATGTGAGCTCTTGGGTAAACAAGGATAATGTTTTCTTCTATCCTTGTCTTCAGCACCTAGTATGTGCCATGATGCCTCATGTACATGATACACGGTCAATATTTGTTAGGTGAAGAATCTAAAAGTGTAACAGTATAGGCTAGGTTTAATCAATCCGAGAGGTAGATTTGACTCAAGCGTTGGTTCTATTTGTTAGGGTAGAGAACAACCCTAAGCTCTTTTCTGACCTTCAGAAACGTGAAAGCAGATCCTCCTGAATTATCCTGGATGACCAATCAGATTCATCTGTTAATCCTCTGTATGTGTTAGGAAAAAAAGATTTAAATAAAACATTGAGGGTATCTCTTTTCTTAGCCACTTCTAATAGAGAAGAAAGAGAAACTAGCATTTAGGTACTATACATTTTGTGCAGATACTGTGTGTGTGTGACTTCACATGTAATATTTAATCCAGATAACCCTATAAGATATAAACATTTTTATTATAATTATTACACACCTGGAAAATTTTTTGAGAAGAATTGGTTTACTTGAATTTAAGTGTGATTTTTAGGATATGTGAGTGCCTGCTTTATATAGATTGCATAATAATTTATAGGACTTTATTATTGTTTTAAAAGTTTCTTTAATAATTATACAGGTATTACTTATCCAATAAGTCACTTCCAGGAAAATTCTGGCTTGATCAAAAGGAAGATGATAAAAAATACTTGAAGAGGTAAAATCAATTTGTATTACTTTTAAAGTTTGAATTGTATTTTTGAAAACTTCACAAGCTTCCTTATTTTCTTTTTTCATGTGGTGCAGTCTTCAGAAAACAGCAAAAATCATGTATGTACTTACATTTTATACTTTAAAATCTTTTTGATTAGTTAAAAATTAGGGGAAAATTAAACAAGTTATAGTTGGCCTGTGGAAAAATCCTCTTGACCTTGGGTTTACACAAATATAAAATCAAAATTTCTTGTAGAAATGTTGGAATGTTATAAGATAATTTTATTATTTATTTGTCAGAACCTTTATGGCCCTACTTAGGCAATTTTATTAAACTGTGGAAAAGGTGGTTTTCTAGGGATTTGTGGGGAAACTTTTTTAAGCTGCCCTTTAATATATTATGAATTGACTTGATTTCTGTTGCCCTGTCAGTTAATTTTCATTTGTTTCAAATAAAACTTTAATTTTAATTTGTAGTTTTTAAAAATTATCTAGAGAAGTTAAGTATTAACTGTTTTATAAACATCCTTTCCCTATAATTGAAGAAGGTTTGATGTTATTCAGTGTTTCTAAGCTTGCATGTTTATAATGCCTTAGAGGGTAGACTAGTAATTACCAAGAGTTTGAGCACTGAACAGACTCTGGCTTTTGCATTTTGCTGAACAAGCAACAACTAAAAAATGAAGTTAAAGAAAAGATTAATGATTCACGTCAATTAGTTGGCTTCATCTCAATTTTATTTTTAATTTCTTAATGTCCTGCATTTCAAAAGCCATAATTATAATGTCATAGTACTTTTACCTCTTTTCCGGCTTGATATTTATGTAGATTTACATGAAGAATCAGATGGTATTTCTGGAGCCAGTTCTGTCTCTGACAAGCCTCTCAGGTTTTGGAGATGTATTAACATTTGCTGCTTTGTGTCCAATCTAAGGAAGCCTGTTTGTTATTTCCTTTGATGTCTTTTAGTGTTATCTTCACTCAGACCCAAGGATTATGTCTTTGGGGGCTCCTGTCCTGAGCTAGAGAAGTATATAAGACAGGGTAAATCTGGTCCCCCAGGTGGAGGCTGCGGCCTGCTTTTTCTTCTCTTTTTAATTCTTAGACTCAAAAAGTATTAAGTTTAGCCCATGGCTATCTATAACCTTTAGCTGCATAAATATGGAATGTTCCATTTCAGAAATTTTTTTGCAATTCCTCTTTTTCCCCTCAGGGTACACTCTCCTACAAAACCAGCCAGTTACTCAGTAAAGTGGACGATAGAAGAAAAAGAGCTGTTTGAACAAGGGCTGGTAAATAGAGCAATTTTTAATTTATAGTGAAATAATTCTAGAAGCAAATATTGATAGAATTATAAGGTTAATTTATAGAGACTGAAAATTTCATTTTAATTACAGTAATCACATTTATAGTTTTTCGGTAGTTAAATGATGTAGTTAGTTAGAGTGATTATGGTTGTAGTGTAGTATGAGAGAATTCCTTTTAACTCATACTTAAGTTATTAAAATATTAAAATACTGATTTGACTCAATATTTTAGGTAGTTTTTCACCCCTTTTTTGGTACTAATAAAACCCAAGAAATTGTACTGTATCCTTATACATTTTAACAACCACCTGTACTGAAAGGCAAACTTATTTATAATTACCTGATCTTTTCTCTTGGGGAAAAACTTGTACTTGTAACAGTCTGGGTGATCAGCTGAGTTTTTTTCAATTCTGATTTTGGCATTTGTGCATACAATCTAAATATTTTAATAGATATAGTTAAAGACCAGAAACATTCCTTTTGCATGAATGTTTCACTGAAATCTATTTAAACGTTAACAGTTGCATAATGGAAAAAAAAATGTACACAAGTTCTAATTATGAGAAAGTGCCTTAATATAATGAAACTTAACAAAATATGCAGGAATTTTTTTAACTGTCTATAGTAGATTATATTTTTTTCTTTAAGGTACATATTACCCAATATTAATTTTGAAATTATATATATTTTTATATATATATAGAGAATATTTATGTAATATTATGTAGGATTCATGAATGCAAATTGAAACATAGTTAACATAACTACAGAAACTATTTTGAGGGTTATATCTCTTCCTGAGATTTTTCTCCTTTACTTTTGATGCTTTTTATACTGATAATTTAGTCTGTCGTGTGATTGTCATTTATATAATCTAATTAACCAGTCATATATTTAAGACTGCTAACAACTTTGGTGTTTTGTCCATTACCAAAGATCAGAATATACACACAAATGGATTGTCAATTTTAGGGTTGTTCTTGTTGACATTGGTGGTAGTTATAGAGGCTTAGCTCCATGGTTCAGAACTCAAATGGCACCTAAAGTTGTAGAGTGTTAAGTCTCCTTCTGACTCCTGTCTCAACCTTTAGTTTTCTTTGCCTGTCACCTGTTCTTGTGAATCCTTCCAGAGATAATTTGTCCCTATAAAAGCAAGTGTCTTTATTTAGGTATATATGTAGATATCTATATCTATCTGTGTATATATAAAGAGATATTTTAAACCTAAAATATTTTCCCACAAAAATACATGGAACCATTGGTTGTATTCTCAGCCTGTGTAACTCATTAGTATCATTTGCTTATAATCTGAATTCTCTCAGGCTTGAGAGTAGGAAATTATGTGGTACTGAATGATGAAAGAAGATTTTTTTCCTTCTTGTCCCTTTGCTCTATTTTTAAATTGGTGAATGTTTTCTTTGCTTCTCTTGCTAGTGTCCCCTCTGCAATTTTCATAGTGCCCAACCCCCTAGAATCCTAACTAGTCACACTTTATCCAGATCTTTCCTGTTTCCAAAAGTGCTCCATGCTAGCAAATTACATATTTGCCTTCATTACACAGAGTGTGTGCTCATCACTCGGCTGTCTCTGACTCTTTGCGACCCTATGGTCTGTAGCCAGCCAGGCTTCTCTGTCCATGGGATTTTTCAGGCAACAGTACTGGAGCAGGTTGCCATTTCCTACTCCAGGAGAGCTTCCTGACCCAGAGATCAAATCCACTTCTCTTGTACCTCCTGCATTGGCAAGCAGATTGTTTACCACTGCGCCACCTTGGGAAGCCCTTAGCACATACTACAGATAATTAAATCTTCAGAAAGTTAATCTCAGGTATTAGTTAAGAACTATCATAAGTTATTTATACTTACTGATTTTCTCAGAAGTACTTTCAGTTTTAAGAAATTGTCCATATGTCAGATTTTCTATTGAATACCAGAAATAAGTATGTAAGTTAAGATTTATCATTTAGGTCAGGATTATTTATTGCTGTTAGTCATGACTCTCTGGCATGTAAATCTGGCCCTGAGATCAATTTCTCTGAGTTGTTGTATTTTTTTTTTTTCCTTTAAATAGTTTTAGGAAATCTAAAAAAGGATTGTTGAGCTTCTTTGGGAAATGGAGAGTATCTTGTGTTAGAGATAATGTAAAGGAGATTTATGTATCAGATGATAGACTTGATAATTAAAAATACTGTCTAGCTTTAAAATTATACTGCATTCATGTCTGTACTTGAAAACACACCAGAGCTCCCTCAAGTTCTCAGTTTTTCCCTTCACAGCCTGGATGTTAGTAGGTACACAGCCTTTGACAATGAAGGGATGTAGGGAGGTGTTGGTTGGAGGTCACTTTATTTGTGATTCAATCTTTTAAGTCAGTTTACTGTGATATCTGAACAGTGTAAAAGTTAGAATATGTAATGTATGTTTTAATATGGAATCTGACTAAGAAAATTTTTTTGAAATTAGTGTTGGAACATAGTCAATTGATTCTATAATTGGAAAATAGAACATACAACCCACCTCCCTTTCAATGCACTTTTTTGTTGAGTTATCCTTAATTTTGGAACATCATAATGTATAATACTAATACATACTGTAGAGTACATAGAAGTGATGGATCTTCATTTAGACAGCTATAGAAAGAAATTTCTAAATCTTGGTCTGCTTTCAGAAGTCAAGATTCAAAGAGAAGATTGTGGGCTTTGATTTTAAGACTCTTAACTACATATGAGACGTGTGTTTTAGAAAACAAAAACAGATCATTTTACTTTTTTTTAATTTGGCAGTAATTTGGAATGTTAACTAAGCTAGTCAAAAACAATTTCTTTTCCATTTTGATAACATAGGCTAAATTTGGCCGAAGGTGGACCAAAATTGCAAAGCTAATTGAAAGTCGCACTGTTTTACAAGTGAAGAGTTATGCGAGACAGTACTTTAAAAATAAGGTAAGCAGGATATAAATATCCTAGTGATCATATTTAAAATAAATAAAATTAATAAGCATAAATAGTTCTTTAATTCAGGCATGCTTGCATACATGCTAAGTTGCTTCAGTCATGTCCAACTCTTTGTGACCCTGTAAACTGTAGTCTGCCAGGCTTCTCTGTCTGTGGGGATTCTCCAGGCAAGAATATTGGAATGGGTTCCTCCAGGAGATCTTCCCAACCCAGGGATTGAACCCATGTCTCTTACATCTCCTGCATTGGCAGGCGAGTTCTTTTCCACTGGTGCCACCTGGCGTTAAACTCTTAATGTTCAGAGTGTTTATAGTGAAAATATTTTATACTCATAAAGTACCCTATATACGTTTGTCTTCAAAAATCTCAAAGCATATCTTCAATGTATTGAGTATTGCTGTTAAATTGCTATTATTATGTTAACTCCACTTAATTTCATGCAGTTAAATAGGGCAAATTATTAGTTGCTCAAAAACATCCTATAAAGCAAATAGTATTCCAAAGAGAAAACCTTAGAGGTCATTGCTTTCTGGAAAATTTTTTTCCTTTTTAAATATTTGCATTAAACTTTTAAGAATTATTAGAGCTTAGGGGCCAAAAATGCTAACATGATTCTAAAACCTTTTTAATAGCAATGAAACTTGTACAATTATTGTAAAGAACTTCTGAAAACTCTGATAAATTGCAGTGTTAAAAAATGTACAGTCACGGTCTGGTTCCTTAGTCTCAAAAGTAATTTGTGCTGTATTCAACCAGGTAGTTCTGATATTTAGAATATTTCTAATATGTTCTGCTTGAGTACTAGAAGCATAATTATATAGAATTTGAAAGTGTCTTAAGTGAAATTTGGTGCTTTCTTTTCATGTAAATTGGGTTGACCCTTGAACAAAACAGGCTTGAACTGAGCTGATCCACTTATATGTGGATTTTTTTTCAATAGTCAGTAATACAGCACTGCACCGTCCACTGAGGTGGAATTGCAGATGTGGAACTGCAGGTGCTAAGGGACCATATAAAGGGAAGGCCAACTTTAAGTTATATGCAGATTTTCAACTGTATGGTGCTCCTAACCCCCTGTTGTTCAAGGGTCAGCTGTATTGGGTTTTACCTTGTATACAAGACTTATCTAATTTAGTGTCATTTGGTCATAGGAAGTAAGTAATGGAATGAATTCATTGTAAATCAGTCAGTCTGCTCCCTCTTTTAATCAGCAAAAGCATTTTCCAGACAGCCGACTAAGGTCAAGGTAATACGAGACAGAGTAAGCCTAATTTAGTTATTCTTGCCCTTGCTTCTCCGGCTGGTATGTGCGGGACTTCTTGCAGTGTCAGTTTTACTCAGAGGCTTGAGATGAAAGGGTACATTTTAATATTTAAAAAATTAATATATAATGAAATACAGTGCAAAATTTTGTCAGAAATTTTAAGCTAAAAATGAGAGACTTCAAATAAATAGGTTGTTAAAGGCTATTTCCAGCTAAATGTCCAAATTTCATTTTCCCTCCTGCTACCCTTTCCTTTTCCTCTACGTAGTAAGCCAGTTAACTACAGTACAGTATCCTCGGAGTCTGTTGTGATAAAGAATCTATACATAATCTCTTTTTAGGAGCTGTTATGTCTTGGGTATGTTAGTCACTTGTAAGATTTTTCAGAATTATATGTAACAAAGATTTTATTCCAAATCATAATACTTGTTAGCATTCATTTTCTTTTCCTTATTGCATTACAATATATTTATCTTTATAATAGCAGGTATGATAGTTTCATGTCTTAAATTATAAGCTCTATAATATTAGAGCTACATTAAATGAACATGCAAAAGCCAGTTTGTTTCTATTGTTTTTGTATTTAAATGAAAGATGATTTTAATTTACTCAGTAAATATATGTGAGATAGACTCCTTTAACTAAAAGGAATTTTTAGCATTATAAAAAATGATCTACTGAGATATCAGATATTCTGAGAAATAAGCCTTCTCAATATCTTAAAAATACCTTGTATGATGGTTTTTGGTTAATTTTCTGTGGTTGATTTGAGCCAGATTCCCATTTTAAGCTTCATACTGAAAACTATTAATAGTAGGTCATAATTATTTGATTAATAAAAGTCACCATTTGACCATGAATGAGTCAAATATATTTATGGAAATTTGAAGTGATGATCTTTTACATTTAAAATGTAGTTGTAACCTCTTCAGAAAAAGCACAGAAAAGATATACCATTGACATGTACTCAGTTTAATAACTTTGTATCTTATTTTTGTGTGTGTGCCAGTGATTACATTTTAAACATGTTAATATTATGGAGATTTTATCTTGATTTTTAATAAGGTAAAATTAGATGGTCCAGAAAAGGAAACACCGAATCAGAAGAATAGCAGTGGCTTCCAGATGAAAAATGAAGGTGAAGCGACAAAGGCATGGACACCATCAGGTTTAAGGGGACGTGCTGATCCCAACTTGAATGCTGTAAAAATTGAAAAGTTATCCGATGATGAAGAAGTAGACATCACAGATGAAACTGATGAGTTGACTTCTCAAGTTCCCCAAAAGGATCTTAGCAGTGTTCTCTTGTTAGACATCTCTAATAATAAAAGACCTGAAACCAGTAAAGCACTGGTTTCTGACAGCCAAGAAGATCCCATTTCTAAATCTTCCAAGGAATATCTTCAGAATATAAAGCAAGGTGAGATGGAAACACTTTCAAGCTAGGAATTAGACTTTGGACTGAAAATTACAACACCAGTGACCAAAAATTAGTTGAATTAAATGATCAGAAGTGTGATAAGCTGATGAAGAACTGTGATAAACGTGATGGGAATGGAATAACAGATGATGCCAGACAGTTGCTTTCTCCAGAGCCTTGTGAAGTTCAGAAAGACTTGAGTGATAATGAATTGCTTTTTCATTCCTCCTGCCAAATGGAGGAGGAGAGCCAAGAGGAAGAAGAGCTTAAGCCACCAGAACAAGAAATAGAAGTTGATAGAAATATCATTCAAGAAGAAGAAAAACAAGCAATTCCTGAGTTTTTTGAAGGGCGCCAAGCTAAAACACCAGAACGCTATTTGAAAATTAGGAATTATATTTTGGATCAGTGGTAAGGAAAAATTGTATTTTAGATGCTATTTTAAAGCTTATGAAACTCTATAAAGTATGTACGTGTGCCTATACAGAATTTAGTATTTTACAGTCCTAGTGTTCCAGAGAGCTTTAACATATTAATACATTTCAGTAGGCAAAACTTGGTTTCTCATAGTGAAACCGTTCGAAAGTTTTGGGAAATGTCATCTGTAGCTGTCTTAACCCATCTGTCTGTTATTTTATTAGAGTCTGTGGTCCTAAAAGAAAAGAGATAAATCATTACCTTAAAAAGCAGTTTCGTAGGACAATGTTAGGAAGATATAGAAAACACTACTGAACTGAAAGAGGGGAAGAGTGTCTTATCTTAGTTTATGATGTACTTTGAAGTACAAAGAGAAAACTTTGGTGACAAGGATAGTATCATTTAATGTGGCTTGATTTCAGAAACTATTCTAAAAATCTGCTTTAAGTTCTTTTGACTTTGAACTTGTGACATAATGTGTCAATAATTCCTTTATCTGAATAGAAGAATTTTTTTTATATATTCAGTTTACCCTCTAAATTGTCGGTACCTTTTATTTGAATTACTTAGTGAGGGGTGGGGAACAAGCCAAAAAACTTCCCACCTTATTAGCTTAAATGCCGTGAAAGGATTTGCATTTTTTGAAATAGTTTAATTAAGACATCATCAAACATTCATGATTGTTACTGCTTCAGGAGCTATAAAATTGTGTAGAACCATCTTTACAGAGGGCTTCTGTTCTGACCTAGGAAGATTACCAAAGGGAAAAACCAGGCTTGTTAAATCAGTAACTTTCATTTTACCCACATAATATTAAGAATTTTGACATCTAAAAAAAAGCCCTATTCTAAAAGAAAAAAAAATCTTTTTCCCTTGCTCTTAACTCTTGGTTATTTTGCAAATGATTGAGGTTGGGAAAATGCTAAGTGGTATCAAAGTAAAAGAGTACCTATAAGGAACCACTCCTGATATTTACATAGTGTTTTATAGTTTATAGAGAGCTTTTCTCTATCTGTTTGCTCAGAACAATCCTGTAAACTAGGCAGGTGGTGTTTTCTCTCTGATAGAATGAGCTTGAGGTTAGGACAGGCTTAGGGAGCTGCCTTGGATTATACAGACCGGTTGTTAACAAAAGAAGGACTTTAACGCAAGTCTTGACTCTGTAAATCACTCTTTCCATTATTCTACATTGCCTAGTTCACACTTAAAACAGAAAAATTAAATTAAGTCTCCCTTGGTATCTAATTTTGTTTTTGGAAATAAGAGCATGAATGGCCAAAATTGAAGTACTTCAAAATAATGACTAAATCAAGTGTCTATGTAAATTATCAAAGACAGTTTAATGTTACTTTAATCAAATTTCATTTGTTACTTTGAATTTTGGATTTACAGGCAGAATAATTTATATGGGTAGCATAAATTTTATGACAATAGTTTCCTAATGTCATTGCCTTATTTCATGAAACCAGTTAAATATTGCTGTTTCGGTATGATGATTTAGCCGAACAGTGTGAAAGCAAAAATAAATGTTTTGAACAGGAACTCAAACCTATTCTCTTCAGAAATAGAACAGAGTATTTAGAGACTGGAGGCGGTGTTAAAAAAAAATGAAGAGTTCAAGTTTTAGGATAAAAAAAGGCCTGCTAGGTTTTTTGTAGCTGGAAGATCTTTTCCATAAAAGCACATGCAGTTGACTCCCTGTTTTGGGGACTATTTTATTAAAATAGTAACCAGTAATCATTGAATACTTACTAAATGCCCAACATTGTATTTATCTCTAGTCCTCTTTGACAGCCTTGTCCTCATTTTACAGATGAGAGAAATGAGGTTGAGAGGGGAAACAGCTATACCAGGTGACATTAGGTGGAGGTGATTCCAGAGAAAGCAGTCTTGACCCATTATTTTCACACTTAACACTCTGGGCCTTACTGACTTTTCACACTGTCTCGAATGCTTTTCCCCACTGGATTTTGGTGAATCTCACTTCCTCTTCTTCAGTTCTGCGCAAGGGAGATTAGACGCCTTCTTTCTCTACCCTGTCTCTACAGTAGCTCACATATCTCCTCCCTCTCATTCTCTTACCCTGTATTTTATATATCTTACAGAACTTCTTCCTACTGGAAATTCTATATTTTTATTTGTGTTTTGTCTCCTCTCTCCCCACCGCAATGATAAATATAGGCTCCGTGTTCATTGTTAATTGTTTTGTCCCTCCTGCTTACAACAATGCTTGGGATGCAGAGACAGATTGAAAGAATGAATCATCATTATATCATAAACAGATGTTTCTAGAGGCCTTACCATTTGTTCAGTGCTGTACTAATACTAAACTCTTTGTTTAAAGCCTTTTGATTTGTGTAATCTTTAATTAGACCAGTACAGTTTATAGTCTCATAGTGTTTTGGTAGCTGGGTATCCCCTGCCCATTCCAGCTGTCCTGCCTTCATTTGTGCAGTGTGTGTACCTTTCACCCAAGACAAACTGAAACCCTACCTTTTTAATGGAACTTCTGATATCCTCCCACATCCCAGATTATCAATACTTTTTACCCTCACTGACCTTCAGAATTTATGATTTTAAATTTGGTTTCTGCTTAGGTCTTCCCTGAACACCCCATCTAAAATAGTCTGTACCTCTCTGCCCTGCTGTATCCCCTTATATTCTGTCTTCCTACGCTATTGCTACCTGACAATACAGTATTTATTCATTCATTTATTGACTTACTAGAATGTAAGGTCTGAAACTTCAGGAACTTCAGACTCATCTCTGTACCTGTGCCTAGAACAGTGCCTGATATGTAGGACACAAAATATATATTTGTTGTATAAAGATTGATTAAGGAATTCCTATGTTATATAATATATCTGAACACTCAGTTTATAAAATCTGTGTTTGAATCCTGTCACTTCCTTAACAAAGTCCTTTAATTTCTTTTACCTTCTTGTTGCTTCATCTCAAAAGTAAGAATAATAAAGTCTACTTTGTAGAGTTGTATATAACCCTTAGTATGGCATCTGGTCTAAGTACTCAGTAATTGTTTGCTACTCTAAGTTCCATTACTAAGACTTCATGTTATACCATCTAGCATGGTATGTTAAGTATATTTAGTTGTTGTTCAGTCGCTCAGTCGTGTCTAACTCTTTGCAACCCCATGGACTGCAGCATGCCAGGCTTCCCTGTCCTTCACCATCTCCCGGAGCTTGCTCAAACTCATGTCCATTGAGTCAGTCATGCCATCCAACCATCTCATCCTTTATCCCTTTCTCCTGCCTTCAGTCTTTCCCAGCATCAATGAGAAAAGTGAAAGTGAAAATCACTCAGTCGAATCCAACTCTTTGTGACCTCATGGACTGTATACTGTATACAGGCCAGGATACTGGAGTGGGTAGCCTTTCTCTTCTCCAGGGGATCTCCCCAACCCAGGGATCGAACCCAGGTCTCCTGCATTGCAGGCAGATTCTTTACCAGCTGAGCCACAAGGGAAGCCCAAGAATACTGGAGTGGGTAGCCTATCCCTTCTGCAGCGGATCTTCCCGACCTGGGAATCGAACCAGGGCCTCATGCATTGCAGGCGGATTCTTTACCAACTGAGCTATCAAGGAAGCCCTCCCAGCATCAGGGTCTTTTCTAATAAGTCACCTCTTCATGTAAGGTGACTAAAGTATTTAGTAATTGTTTTATTTTGTAAACCTCTTTTTCTTTCAGTCTTTGGGTGTTTCTTGATTCTTTAGCATGGAATATAGTATCTGTTTTCCACTGAGAGCACTTAATGTTACTGACATAATGATTAAAACTAATATATAACTTTTAAGCATTTATAAGGTAGCTTGTAATTAAAAGATGCTGTCCAGCAAAGTTAAAGTAGATGAACCTAAGCAATGTATTAAAATTTGGAATGTCTAACACTAAGCATTTTCAACATATTATGAATGTGCCCTTTTTATTCAAAGATTGAGGCTTGCATTTGGGTCTGTAGATAAATATGCTTCTAACTTCAAAGTCCTAGGATCTATGGAGTTTAATGTTGGGGAAGAAATGATACTTGTAAAAGTCACACTGTACTTGTTAATGAGTGTATCATTGAAAAATATTTCATTTCAGAAAAAAAGTACACTTGGGTATTATGTATTAGCATTGTATTTACTACACATTTACATATTAAGAAGGGGGTACATTTTAAAAATATTTCAAGTATTAAAAGTTTCCCCCAGAAGTCTTCTTTTATGTTTTTATTTATCCAAAATAATTGTACTTCCGTCTCTTAGGGAGATATGCAAACCGAAATACTTAAATAAGACCTCAGTACGTCCTGGCCTGAAGAACTGTGGGGATGTTAATTGTATTGGACGGATTCATACATACCTCGAGTTGATAGGAGCAATCAATTTTGGATGTGGTAAAAATAAAAACCCAACAACATCTTTTACTCAACGTTTTTTATCCTTACAGCACCCATTAATTTCTTTGATAGTCAGAATTCAAGTAGATTTAGTATTGATAGAGAATACAGAAAGGTGCTCTAATGTTATAGAATAAATGTATTGAGATTTTGTTTTAAAACAAATTTCTGTTGATAAACTATATTTCCTTTTAACCAGCAGTCAAAATTGGTGCTTTTAAAGGAAAAATATTAAGTAGTAGAAATGATTTAAAGATGCAATTCTTTGTCAAATTTTATGAAAAGTCTGATCAAAGCCCATTTAATTTGGAAATACTGATTAATGCTAAACATTTTGTCTAGCAGTATTTACATAAAATAATTTATGAGCCTTTATACCTAAATGTAATAAAAGTGACAAAATATTTTTTGTGGTAGAAAGTTTCTTTCACCCTAGTTTTTCTCAAATGTAAAGTCATGCATATTTTTAATGTGTTCTGCCCTTTTATTGAATTAACATGACGTAATTTTGAAGAAAGATAATAGTTATAATAGTTGGAAAGTGATAAGTTAATTAGAATGTAACCCATGGTTCCAGTGGAGTATATTCTGTGTTCTGTGTCTATGAAAAGACAACCAGAAAACTTCCTACCAGAGATTATTTCATTTTATGGAGAGATAGATAGAATTTACAGTCTTCCCTGAGATCTATCCTTCATTTTCATGTCTTTTCTTGCCCAAAGCAAGGTACCAGGAATGGCTTTATAGGAAAACTAAGATGCCATAGCTTCCCTAGCCATGCAAAGAAAAGTGAAATCATGTTTACTGTATTAGAATACCAAAATTAGCAAAGTGGGCTTAGCACTCATTTAATCAAAAATTAAACAAATGACCCATTTCCTAAATGTTTCATTTTATTGAGATTTCCTTATGAAAACAGCATTACTTTCATGTGAGAACTACCAGGTAGCACATCAGATGTGTATTGTGGAATAAGATAGAAACACAGATACTTAAAAAAAACTTAGAAATTGGGTTATAATTGTCGATGTGTCTTCCTATTGTACAAATAATTCTACAAAATAATAGATTGTTTTCTTTTTTTCTGGATTCCAATAGAACAGGCTGTATATAACAGGCCACAACCAGTTGACAAAGTACGAATCAGAGACAGAAAAGACACAGTAGAAGCATACCAGCTTGCCCAGCGTCTGCAGTCTATGGTAAGCAGCCCGTGGCTCACTGAATGATGGGGTCTTTGTTGGGTAGGCTGTGCCTGCTTCTCTTCACCTGTTTTGACAAATGGCCATCTAGTAGAAGGTGTTTTCTTTCACCCAGGCCATTCACTTTTCTGTTTCCATCAGTTTGATGTTAATTTATAGGCAAAAACAAACCCCCCAAATCTAAAAATCATTCATAGACTTTACACAGAAGCATGATGTTTTGCTTAAAGTGGTCTTAGACTGCTTCATTTTTATATCCATATCTAACATATCTTTTAAAAACCATACATTTAAGCACTTTTTTTGTTTCCATTTTCTTTTTGTTTGCTTAAAATTCTTGCCATAAGAATTTTTAGCTTTTCAGAAGAGCTGTTCAAAATATTTTAGTCTTTTTTAATTCTTGAGGTTAATGAGTTTTACAGGCTTCTATGGTTTTACATGGCTCAGTGGTAAAGAATTCGCCTGCCATTACAGGAGCCATGGATTCAATACCTAGGTCAGGAAGATCCCCTGGAGAAGGAAATGGCAACCCACTCCAGCATTCTTGCCTGGGAAATCCCATGGACAGAGAAGCCTGGTGGGCTGTCTGTGAGGTTGCAGAAAAGTCAGATATAACTGAGCAACTAAACAGCAACGAGTTTTACAGTGTTTTACAATGCATGCGTCTTATTTTAAAAATAGATGATCCAACAAGTCTCCCAAAAGGCAGAGTCATGCTGTGGTCTTGGCTTTTACTAGTTGTTGCTGTTGTTTAGTTGGTAAGTCGTGTCTGACTCTTCTGCGACCCCATAGACTCTAACCCACCAGGCTAGAGATTTCCCAGGGAGGAATACTGGAGTGCGTTGCCATTTCCTTCTCCAGGGCTTTACTAATAAAATAGGTGAAATTGGTAATAGGTAAGGTAAACAGAGGAGAAGGCAGTGGCACCCCACTCCAGTTCTCTTGCCTGGAAAATCCCATGGGCGGAGGAGCCTGGTGGGCTGCAGTCCATGGGGTTGCAAAGAGTCGGACACGACTGAGCGAATTCACTTTCACTTTTCACTTTCATGCATTGGAGAAGGAAATGGCAACCCACTCCAGTGTTCTTGCCTGGAGAATCCCAGGGACGGGGGAGCCTGCTGGGCTGCCGTCTGTGGGGTCTCACAGAGTCGGACATGACTAAGTGACTTAGCAGCAGCAAGGTAAATAGAAAAGAATAGAAGATGAAAGAGCAGGTTTTTTTCCTCAGAGTATTTAGGCTATAAAACATGTCTACTCTAGTTTTTTTGTTTTTATTTTTTAAAGAATGTTTTCATGTACAGTTGCTGTATTTGGTGCTCAGTTCAGTTCAGTCGCTCAGTTGTGTCCGACTCTTTGCGACCCCATGAATCACAGCACGCCAGGCCTCCCTGTCCATCACCATCTCCCGGAGTTCACTCAGACTCACGTCCATCGAGTCCGTGATGCCATCCAGCCATCTCATCCTCGGTCGTCCCCTTCTCCTCCTGCCCCCAATCCCTCCCAGCATCAGAGTCTTTTCCAATGAGTCAACTCTTC
>SJXQ01003962.1:381021-416881 GCA_006408695.1 Aepyceros melampus | reverse complement strand
GGCGTACTGCGATTCATGGGGTCGCAAAGAATCAGACACGACTTCGCGACTGAACTGAACTGACTCTGCATATAAGTTAAATAAGCAGGGTGACAATATACGATAGTGACGTACTCTTTTTCCTGTTTGGAGCCAGTCTGTTGTTCCATGTCCACTTCTAACTGTTGCTTCCTGGCCTGCATACAGGTTTCTCAAGAGGCAGGTTAACTGGTCTGGTAGTCCCATTTCTTTCAGAATTTTTCACAGTTTATTGTGATCCACACAGTCAAAGGCTTTAGCACAGTCAATAAAGCAGAAATAGATGTTTTTCTGGGACTCTCTTGTGTTTCCGATGATCCAGTGGATGTTGGCAGTTTGATCTATGGTTCCTTTGCCTTTCCTAAAACCAGCTTGGACGTCTGGAAGTTCATGGTTCATGTATTGCTGAAGCCTGGCTTGGGGAATTTTGAGCATTACTATGCTAGCGTGTGAGATGAGTGCAACTGTGTGGTAGTTTGAGTATTCTTTGGCGTTGCCTTTCTTTGGGATTGGAATGAAAACTGACCATTTCCAGTCCTGTGGCCATTGCTGAGTTTTCCAACTCAGCTGGCTTATTGAGTGCAGCCCTTTCACAGCATCATCTTTTAGGATTTGAAATAGCTCAAGTGCAACTGTGTGGTAGTTTGAGTATTCTTTGGCGTTGCCTTTCTTTGGGATTGGAATGAAAACTGACCATTTCCAGTCCTGTGGCCATTGCTGAGTTTCCAACTCAGCTGGCTTATTGAGTGCAGCCCTTTCACAGCATCATCTTTTAGGATTTGAAATAGCTCAACTGGAATTCCATTACCTCCACTAGCTTTGTTCGTAGTGATGCTTCCTAAGGCCCACTTGACTTCTCATTCCAGGATGCCTGGCTCTAGGTGCGTGATCACACCATCATGATTATCTTGGTCGTGGAGATCCTTTTTGTACAGTTCATCTGTGTATTCTTGCCACTTCTTAATAGCTTCAGCTTCTGTTAGGTCCATACTATTTCTATCCTTTATTGAGCCCATCTTTGCATGAAATTTTCCTTTGGTATCTCTAATTTTCTTGAAGAGATCTCTAGTCTTTCCCAATCTATTCTTTTTCTCAATTCATTTACACTTATCACTGAGGAAGGCTTTCCTATCCCTCCTTGCTATTCTTCTGAGCTCTGCATTCAAATGGGTATATCTTTCCTTTTCTCCTTTGCTTTTCACTTCTCTTCTTTTCACAGCTATTTGTGAGGACTTCTCAGACAGCCATTTTGCTTTTTTGCATTTTTTTTTCCTTAGAGATGATCTTGATATTTGTCTCCTGTACAATTTCTCAAACCTCCATCCATAGTTCATGAGGCACTCTATAAGATCTAGTCTCTTAAATCTATTTATCACTTCTGCTGTATTATCGTGAGGATTTTATTTAGGTCATACCTGAATGATTTAGTGGTTTTCCCTACTTTCTGTAATTAATTCTGAATTTGCCAATAAGGAGTTCATTATCTTAGCCTCAGTTAGCTCCCAGTCTTGTTTTTGCTGACTATATAGAGTTTCTCAACCTTTGGCTGCAAAAATATAATCAATCAGATTTTGGTGTTGACCATCTGGTGATGTTTATAAAAGTTAATAAATAACAGGATTGTTCGAAATAAATCATTATTATCAACCTGCTTTATAGGTTACTGTAGAAGTTTTGTAGGTTTCCCTAGAGTTCAGAACATTCATGGTTTTCCATCCTGGTGAATAGTAGCAGTAGACATCTGCCTTGCCATGATATTTGTGATTTTCATTGCAGTTAAATCTTCACAACAGTTCTTGGAGATGATTACAGCTATCTTCAGTTTTTAAAATGAGTAGAACTAAAAAGACCTTAAAGAAGCAGCTAAGTGCCACCAGTTAATTGCAACACAAGTAGTTAAGTCCAAATCCAGGCGGATCCAAATTCAAACTCACCTTACATTGAAATGTCAGTGCTTTTTGAGGAACGGCCCCTTTACTCTTTTATTGATACTATGTTCAGTTCAGTTCATTCACTCAGTCGTGTTCAACTCTTGAATGGACTCCCATGAATCACAGCATGCCAGGCCTCCCTGTCCCTCACCAACTCCCGGAGTTCACTCAAACTCATGTCCATCGAGTCGGTGATGCCATCCAGCCATCTCATTCTCTGTCGTCCCCTTCTCCTCCTGCCCCCAATCCCTCCCAACATCAGTCTTTTCCAATGAGTCAACTCTTCGCAGGAGGTGGCCAAATTACTGGAGTTTCAGCTTTAGCATCATTCCTTCCAAAGAATTCCCCCAGCTGATCTCCTTCAGAATGGACTGGTTGGATCTCCTTGCAGTGCAAGGGACTCTCAAGAGTCTTCTCCAACACTACAGTTCAAAAGCATCTGTTCTTTGGTGCTCAGCCTTCTTCACAGTCCAACACTCACATCCATACATGACTACTGGAAAAACCATAGCCTTGACTAGATGGACTTTTGTTGGCAAAGTAATGTCTCAGTTTTTTAATATGCTATCTAGGTTGGTCATAACTTTCCTTCCAGGGAGTAAGCGTCTTTTAATTTCACCATCTGCAGTGATTTTGGAGCCTTCAAAATTAAAGTCTGACACTGTTTCTACTGTTTCCTCATTTATTTCCCATGAAGTGATGGGACCAGATAGTATTTATTTCCTCTAGAAATAATACATGAATAAAAACATAAGTATGTTTGCAATTAGCTTATTTTCTGAAAGAAATTAGTAAAGCCACAAGCTAATTATGTATAGATCACTAACCTCTGAGAGCCGTAATAATATTATTTGTAAGTCACATAGAAGATCTATTTGAAAAAGAAGTATATGAACTAAAAATATAATTGCCACTTGGATTAGTGAGTATCATCAGGAACAATGACAAAGATACTTTTATAAATAAAATTGAGAAATACCATGTTTAAACACATGGGAACAAATAATACATCCTCATGTTCATTAAATGAAACTGTTTCAAAATTTAAAATAGAAGCAAAAGTACCTAGTGGCAGTAATATACTTAAATAAGAATTAAAATTTAAGTAATATTTTGAATGCTATTTTTTGATAAGGACTTATTACCTTAAAAAGGGACAATTCATTACTGTCTATAATATTGAATGTTGTGTGAAAAAAATAGAACCAAGACCTCAGTTAGCAGAAAGTTTAATTTTACATACCTAAAAAGCTGTTTCCTCCACGAAATTTGACTAAGTCACAGAAATATTCTAAGATTCTATTACCCCAGCTCTGTGGCAAACTTGGAAAAATTGTGTGATAGACATGCAGTCATCTAAACTTTATTATTTAAATAATTTAGCACCATTTCATTTGTCTTTGTATATTTAAAAATGTAAATGGATTTCTCATATTAGGAGGCACCTTCCCTGAAATTAAAATGAACATAATGCATGGCAAGAGAAGGACTATTTTCTTTAGTAAAAAATCTTCTGGATGCTAAGTACTAAAGACATAAAAATTATCTTGTGCTAATACGTATAACATTTTGCTTATTAAGATAAAAAAGTCATCGATATTTTAAGCAACCTTTCAATGATTAATAGTATTGTAGTATTCTTTTTCTTTCTTGGGAAAAATATTGGAATCTTAATTCTAAAATACTAAACTTTATAGGCAATATTAACAGAACATACAATTGAAGTTTACAAAGACATTATAATATAAAGATGGTGTGGATGAAGAAACTTCCAGTTGCACAAAACAGCTAATGCAAAATTAAGAAAGCTACTGATAATGTTTAAAATATATATCCAACTACAGTCTAATGCCTGCCATAATAATGTCCTTTCTCATTAAAACAAAAACTGTTCATGAGGAAAAAAGAATACATTGTATTGGGGAATAATCAACATAATTTTTCTCATTGAGTACTTAGTTGTGCCTAGAAGCTTTATTAGTTTTCCTTTTTGTCTGTTTTCCCTTGATAATTTCTTTCTTAGTCACCCCCCACCCCAAAAGAAGAAATATATTTCACTAGGAAAACAGGAGCAGTTGAATTATACAGTGTAGTGAAAGTTATATAGAGAGTGTATTTGGAGCTTAAGAACACTAGGCCTTAGGAACAAATGGCTCAAATATGTTTTCCATGAAGCGAAATCATTATATATATATATATATATATATATATATATATATATATATAAATGTGATGATGAAAATGCCTTGTCTTCTCACTATAATAGAAATCCTTGTGGCACAGCTATAAACAAATAATTTGAAAAATTAAAAATAAGAAACTCAGAGCAGAGCAGCAGTGCAAAACTTAATACATGGATGAGAAAGTGTATTTGCTGCTCAAATCCCGCTGAGGCAAATTCCAAGTGAAACACAAAAAAATTAGTATTCGGCAAGTGTCTAAAAGCATAATTGTGTTATTTCTGTCTCTAGCTACAAAAACTGTGGTAATCATGGAAACTTCCCTGGTGCTCAGTACTTAAGACTTCTCACTGCCAATGCAGGCGGCATGGGTTTGAACCATGGTTGGGGCACTAAGGTCTCACATGCCATTTGTTGTTCAGTCACTAAATCATGACTCTTTGCATCCTCATGAACTGCAGCACACCAGGTTTTGTGACCCTATGACTGTCCTTCACTATCTCCTGGAGTTTTCTCAAGTTCATGTACATTGAGTCAATGATGCCATCCAACCATCTCATCCTCTGTCATCCTCTTCTCCTCCTGCCCTCAATTTTTCCCAGCATCAAGGTCTTTTCCAATGAGTCATCTCTTCCCATCAGATGGCCAAAGTATTGGAGCTTCAACTTCAGTATAAGTCTTTCCAGTGAATATTCAGGGTTGTTTCCTTTAGGATCGATTGGTTTGATCTCTTTGCTATCCAAGGAACTCTCAAGAGTCTTCTGCAGCACCACAGTTTGAAAATAGCAATTGTTCGCACTTTGCCTTCTTTATGGTCTAATTCTCACATCTATACATGACTACTGGAAATAACATAACTTTGACTAGACAGACATTTTTTGGCAAAGTGATGTCTCTGCTTTTTAAAATGCTGTCTAGGTTTGCCATCTCTGCTTTTTAAAATGCTGTCTACGTTTGTCATAGCTTTCATGGCTGCACTCACCATCTACATACCATGAAAGTAAAAGTGAAAGTTGCTCAGTTGTGTCTGACTCTTTGAGATCCCATGGACTATAGAGTCCATGGGGTTCTCCAGACAGGAATACTAGAATGGGTAGCCATTACCTTCTCCAGGGGATCTTCCCCATGCAGGGATCAAACCCAGATCTCTCACATTGCAGGTGGATTTTTTACCAGCTGAGCTACCAGGGAACCCGAAGAATACTGGAGTGGCTAGCCTATCCCTTTTCCAGCAGATCTTCCTGACCCAGGAGTAAAGCCAGGGTCTCCTGCATTTCAAGTGGATTCTTTACCAGCTGAGCTACCAGGGAAGTACATGCCATGGGTATGGCCAAACAAGAAACAACAACAATAAAACTGTGATAATCATGAAATCATCTATAAAACTGTGGTTAAGGGTGAACATGAGGAGATACTGTAAGGTTTGTCCCCACAGAACAAGGCAAAATTTTTGATATTTTTCCTCTGGTTTATTTTAGAGTTCATAACCAGTTAAGAGACAGTTAAGACCACTAGACATTATCCATTTTGGCGGTCTTCACTTATCAAGTTACCAACTTGTCATTTCTTTTAAAGTTTGAAGACAATCTTATACTGAGTATAAAATCCTAAAATGTTCAATGCTAACATCACAGAAAGGCATACATCTAGCTCTTTTGTATGTTTACTACGCAAAATAATTTTCCATGAAATTATGGCAGGGATTTGTAGAAAAGGAACATCAAAGAACTTTAAAATGGCAATTACCCACTAACTACAGAGACTGACAAAGGCAGTTCCACATTTACATCAGTTGTTATGACGTTTTCATTGCAATATCGTGTTTGTCTCCCAACTCCACCATCTGCTTCCTGGTTTTAGTTAGATATTTCCCCATAGAACTGTATGCTATGGGTGTAATGTTTAGTATATACCAATGAACACAGTTTCTTGACAATTTTTCACAATTTTTTCTAATATGTCTTTCAAAATTCAGCACCTACTAATATGTTTCCTTCTAACAAGGTATCTACACTTGAAGGAAAGTTCCAGTTGATGGATTTAAACCTAGCACAATATCCCTACATTCCATTGAAGCTGAGATGATATGAAAGTAAATGCAGTCACAGTAAATCAGTTAAACATATGCAAACCTGGGCTTCCTAGGTAGCTCAGTGGTAAAGAATCCACTTGCCAGTGGAGGAGACACACTGAAGAAGGAAAAGGCAACCCACTCCAGTATTCTTGCCTGGGAAATCCCATGGACAGAGGAGCCTGATGGACTACAGTTGCAAAGAGTTAGATACGGCTTAGCAAATAACAATGCAAATGACAGAATATTTTGTGTATGGTTTTTTTGAAATGTCTTTATCAACCCCTTACAATTATTCTAGAAGCAATCTTCCTTTCATCATTTTAATCTCATCCAACGAGAACTCTAGAACATTGCTGGAAAGTAGCAGGTAATTGACAGTGTGAATAATCAGCTGAATTGTACTTAACTTCTGAAAACTGTTGAACTTCCTTTAGATAATTAGGCTTGTTATCATGCCAAGAGGAGCCAGAAGTTGGGTCTGTTTTGTACAGGTGGTTTGAAAAATAAAAATTCTGTAAAATATTCTTGTCTGTGTGAGATTTCCATGTGGAGAGAAGTAAAAATAGACCACAGAAATAGATCATAAGAAATTATTGAATAACTTCATTCTTTTGCTGTGGAAATCAAGAGAACAGCTTGAATTTTTTTAGCAAGGAATTTCAATTCTTCCATAATTGAGTAGGGTGATATTACTAGCAGAGCAGCACTCTTACATTATTAAAATCGTAACCATAACTAACAATAGATTTGATCACGGGCTGTAATGTTGATACTGGATTGGGCACTATCATATCATCAGCCTTGTTCCAGAGAACGCACAAACTCACCTGAAGGTAGTCACAGCTAAGGTGTTCATGTATATTGTCATCATCACTGCTCATGTAATGAAGCAGGCAGAAAAATCTCTCACTGTCAAAACTCATTACTCGTGAATCACTTTCCAGGTTGAGAATCACACTTACCTTCTACAGCTAAATTCCTGTCCTTTGTTTGGAAGATTACTTCCCTCTAGCAGCGCTGATGTTTGTATTCACCTCTGAACTGCCCCTTTATAGGGCTTCCCTGGTGATTCAGATGCTAAAAAATCAGTCTACCATGTGGGAGACACAGGTCTGATGCCTGGGTCAGAAATATCCCTTGGAGAAGGGAATGGCTACCCACCCTAGCATTCTTGCCTGAAGAATTCCATGGACAGAGAAGCCTGGCAGTCTACAGCCCATGGGGTCACAAGAGTCGGACACGACTGAACTGATAAATTCATCTGCCCCTTTATAGTGTGTATCAGGCTTACTTGATATATTTATAATATTTCTTGAATACAAGACTTGTGGTTCAAGAGTGAAAAATAAAGAAGATTCATGCTTAGGGAGCTTTCATGCAAGTGACAAGCTATAGAAAGAAAAAAAGAAATATATATATAGAAGATATATAAAGTGTGTGTATCCATATATATCCATATAATGCCATATGGTGCTAAGTGCTGTGATGTAAAATAAATTCTTAAAAAGGATAGAGGATGTGGTGGAGGTTGCCATTTACCCTTCAGTGATCAGGAAAGTCCAGTTTATTTGATAGGGACACATTTGAGCAAGACCTACAAGAAATAAGAAAGTTACTGATTCTGAAGTTTATAGAAGCACATTCCAATAGAGGAAAGAGCAAATGGACTATGGGAATGTGTGGTGTGTTCAAGGGCAATGACAAAGTGAGCGCATTGCATGTGATGGGTAGTGTGGGAAGAGAATAAGTCACAGAAGTAATAGGGGCAGATTCATAAGAGGCCATCATGCAGGACTATCTCTCACTTTTGGTCTCCCTGGGATCCTTCCTACATTTATGACCAAGAATTCCTGCCTGTCTCTTCAACTTTTAGACTTCTAAGTTCTACCAGATCCTCTCAATGATATAGGTTTCTGGACATAAAGGTCATTTCTCATGTTTTTGTAGCACTTGTCTTACTTTTTGCTAGAATATTCTTTCTTTCTTTCTTTCTTTTTTTTCTTTTTTGCTTCACTATGCAGCATATCCCAACCAGGGATCAAACATGTGTCCTCTGCATTGGAAATGTGGAATCTTAACCACTGCACTGCCAGAAAGAGCAATTTTTGCTAGATTAAATAAAAATTTTTAAAATATAAATTTATTTATTTTAATTGGAGGCTAATTAATTTACAATATTGTATTGGTTTTGCCATACATTGACATGAATCTGCCGCAGGCATACATGTATTCCCCATCCTGAACCTCCCTCCCAACTCCCTCCTCATACCATCCCTCTGGGTCATCCCAGTGCACCAGCCCCAAGCATCCTGTATCATGCATCGAACCTGGACTGGTGATTCATTTCACATATGATAATATACATGTTTAATGCCATTCTTCCCAAATCATCCCACCCTCTTCCTCTCCCACAGAGTCTAAAAGACTGTTCTCTACATCTGCGTCTCTTTTATTGTCTGTTATACAGGGTTACCATTACCATCTTTCTAAATTACATATATATGCATTAGTATACTGTATTTTACTTCCCTGGTGTCTCAGATAGTAAAGCGTCTTACTTACAATGCAGGAGATCTAGGTTTGATCCCTGGGTCAGGAAGGTCCTCTGGAGAAGAAAATGGCAACCCACTCCAGTACTCTTGCCTGGAAAATCCCTTGGATGGAGAAGCATGGTGGGCTACAGTCCATGGGGTCACAAAGAATTGGACACGACTGACGACTTCACTTTCACTTTCAGTATACTGTACTGGTGTTTTTCTTTTTGGCTTACTTCACTCTGTATAATAGGTTTCAGTTTCATCTACCTCATTAGAACTGATTCAAATGTATTCTTTTTAATGGCTGAGTAATACTCCATTGTGTATATGTACCACAGCTTTCTGATCCATTCATCTGCTGATGGACATCTAGGTTGCTTCCATGTCCTAGCTATTATAAACAGTGCTGCGATGAACATTGGGGTACACACGTCTCTTTCAATTCTGGTTTCCTCAGTGTGTATGCCTAGCAGTGGGATTGCTGGGTCATAAGGCAGTTCTATTTCCAGGCTTTAAGCAATCTTCACACTGTTCTCCATAGTGGCTGAACTAGTTTGGATTCTCACCAATAGTGTAAGAGGATTCCCTTTTCTCCACACCCTCTCCAACCTTTAGTGCTTGTAGACTTTTGGATAGCAGCCATTCTGACTGGCATGAAATGGTATTTCATTGTGATTTTGATTTGCATTTCTCTGATAATGAGTAATGTTGAGCATATTTTCATGTGTTTGTTAGTCATCTGTATGCCTTCTTTGGAGAAATGTGTGTTTAGTTCTTTGGCCCATTTTTTGATTGGATCCTTTATTTTTCTGGAATTGAGCTATGGGAATTGCTTGTATATTTTTGAGATTAATTATTTATCAGTTGATTCATTTGCTATTATTTGTTCCCATGCTGAAGGCTGTCTTTTCACCTTGCTTATAGTTTCCTTTGTTGTGCAGAAGCTTTTAATTTTAATTAGGTCCCATTTGTTTGTTTTTACTTTTATTTCCAATATTCTGGGAGGTGGGTCATAAAGAATCCTGCTGTGATTTATGTCAGAGAGTGTTTTGCCTATGTTCTCCTCTAGGAGTTGTATAGTTTCTGGTTTTATGTTTAGGTCTTTAATCCATTTTGAGTTTATTTTTGTGTTTGGTGTTAGAAAGTGATCTAGTTTCATTCTTTTACAAGTGGTTGACCAGTTTTCCCAGCACCACTTGTTAAGAGACTGTCTTTTCTCTCTTGTGTATTCTTGCCTCCTTTGCCGAAGATAAGGTGTCCATAGGTGCTTGGATTTATCTTTGGGCTTTCTATTTTGTTCCACTGATCTATATTTCTGTCTTTGTGTCAGTACCATACTGTCTTGATGACTGTGGCTTTGTAGTAGAGCCTGAAGTCAGGCAGGTTGATTCCTTCACTTCCATTCTTCTTTCTCAAGATTGCTCTGGCTATTCGAGGTTTTCTGTTTTTCCATACAAATTGTGAAATTATTTGTTCTAGCTCTGTGAAAAACACCATTGTTAGCTTAATAGGGACTGCACTGAATCTATAGGTTGCTTTGGGTAATATACTCATTTTCACTATATTGATTCTTCTAATCCGTGAACATGTGTATTTCTCCATCTGTTCCTATCCTCTTTGATTTCTTTCACCAGTGTTTTATAGTTTTCTATATATAGGTCTTTAGTTTCTTTAGGTAGATATATTCCTAAGTATTTTATTCTTTTTGTTGCAATGGTGAATGGAATTTTTTCCATAATTTCTCTTTCTATTTTCTCATTATTAGTCTATAGGAATGCAAAGGATTTCTGTGTGTTGATTTTATATCCCACAACTTTGCTATATTCATTGATTAGCTCTAGTAATTTTCTGGTGGAGTCTTTAGGGTTTTCTATGTAGAGGATCATGTCATCTGCAAACGTGAGAGCTTTACTTCTTCTTTTCCAATTTGGATTCCTTTTATTTCTTTTTCTTCTCTAATTGCTGTGGGCAAAACTTCCAAAACTATGTTGAATAGTAATGGTGAAAGTGGGCACCCTTGTTTTGTTCCTGACTTTAAGGGAAATGCTTTCAAATTTTCACCATTGAGGATAATGTTTGCTGTGGGTTCGCATTATATATAGCTTTTATTATGTTGAGGTATGCTCCTTTTATTCCTGCTTTCTGGAGGGTTTTTATCACATTGATAATTTGATATTGAATTTTGTCAAAGGCTTTCTCTGCATCTACCAAGATAACCATATGCTTTTATTTTTCTATTTGTTAATGTGGTGTATTACATTGATTGATTTGCAGATATTGAGAAATCCTTACATCCTTGGGATAAAGCCCGCTTGGTCATGATATACGATCATTTTAATGTGTTGTTGGATTCTGATTGCTAGAATTTTGTTGAGGATTTTTGCATCTATATTCTTCAGTGAATTGATGCTTTTGAACTGTGGTATTGGAGAAGACTCTTGAGAGTCCCTTGGACAGCAAGGAGATCCAACCAGTCCATTCTGAAGGAGATCAACCCTGGGATTTCTTTGGAAGGAATGATGCTAAAGTTGAAGCTCCAGTACTTTAGCCACCTCATGCGAAGAGTTGACTCATTGGAAAAGACCCTGATGCTGGGAGGGATTAGGGGCAGGAGGAGAAGGGGACGACAGAGGATGAGATGGCTGGATGGCATCACGGACTCAATGGACGTGAATCTGAGTGAACTCCAGGAGTTGGGATGGACAGGGAGGCCTGGCATGCTGCAATTCATGGGGTCGCAAAGAGTCGGACACAACTGAGCGACTGAACTGAACTGAACTGATTCTTCAGTGATATTGGCCTGTAGTTTTCTTTTTTTTTTTTTTTTTGTGCCATCTTTGTCAGGTTTTGGCATTAGGGTGATGGCTGCCTCATATAATGTGTTTGGAAGTTTATCTTCCTCTGCAGTTTTCTGGAAGAGTTTGAGTAGGATAGGTGTTAGCTATTCTCTAATTTTTGTTAGAATTCAGCTGTGAAGCCATCTGGACCTGGGCTTTTGTTTGTTGGAAGATTTCTGATTAGTTTCAATTTCCGTGCTTCTGAAGGGTCTGTTACGATTTTCTATTTCTTCCTGGTTCAGTTTTGGAAAGTTGTACTTTTCTAAGAATTTGTCCATTTCTTCCCAATTGTCCATTTTATTGTCATATAATTGCTGACAGTCTCTTATGATCCTTTGTATTTCTGTGTTGTGTGTTGTGATTTCTCCATTTTCATTTTAATTTTATTGATTTTATTTTTCTCCCTTTTTTCTTGATGAGTCTGGCTAGTGGTTTGTCAATTTTATTTATCCTCTCAAAGAACCAGCTTTTGGCTTTGTTGATTTTTACTATGGTCTCTTTTGTTTCTTTTGCATTTATTTCTGCCCTGACTTTTAAGATTTCTTTCCTTCTACTAACCCTGGGGTTCTTCATTTCTTCCTTTTCTAGTTGCTTTAGGTGTAGAATTAGGTTGTTTATTTGACTTTTTTCTTGCTTCTTGAGGTATGCCTGTATTGCTATGAACCATCCCCTTAGCACTGCTTTTACAGTGTCCCACAGGTTCTGGGTTGTTGTGGTTTCATTTCATTCATTTCTACGCATATTTTGATTTCATTTTGCATTTCTTCTGTGATTTGTTGGTTATTCACCAGCATGTTGTTCAGCCTCCATATTTTGGAATTTTAAATAATTTTTCTCTTGTAATTGAGATCTAATCTTACTGCATTGTGTTTAGAAAAGATGTTTGGAATGATTTCAATTCTTTTGAATTTACCATGGCTAGATTTATGGTCCAGGATGTGATCTCTCCTGGAGAAGGTTCCATGTGCACTTGAGAAAATGGTGAAATGCATTGTTTGGGGGTAAAATGTCCTATAGACATCAATTAGATCTAACTGGTCTATTGTATCATTTAAAGTTTGTGTTTCCTTGTTAATTTTCTATTTAGTTGATCTGTCCATAGGTGTGAGTGGGGTATTAAAGTCTCCCACTATTATTGTGTTATTGTTAATTTCCTCTTTCATACTTGTTAGTATTTGTCTTACATATTGTGGTGCTCCTATGTTGGGTGCATATATATTTATAATTGTTATATCTTCTTCTTGGATTGATCCTTTGATCATTATGTAGTGGCCTTCTTTGTCTTTTTTCACAGCATTTGTTTTAAAGTTTTTTTTACATGATATGAGTATTGCTACTCCTTTCTTTTTGTCTCTATTTGCATGGAATATCTTTTTCCAGCTCTTCACTTTGAGTCTGTATGTGTCCCTTGTTTTGAGGTGAGTCTCTTGAGACAACATATATAGGGGTCTTGTTTTTGTATCCATTCAGCCAGTCTTTGTCTTTTGGTTGGGGCATTCAACCCATTTACATTTAAGGTAATTATTGATAAGTATGATCCTGTTGCCATTTACTTTATTGTTTTGGGTTTGAGCTTATACACCCTTTCTGTGTTTCCTATCTAGAGAAGATTCTTTAGCATTTGTTGGTGTGCTGGTTTGGTGGTGCTGAATTCTCTCAGCTTTTGCTTGTCTGTAAAACTTTTGATTTCTCCTACATATTTGAATGAGATCCTTGCTGGTTACAGTAACCTGGGCTGTAGGTTATTTTCTTTCATCACTTTAAGTATGCCCTTCCATTCCCTCCTGGCCTGAAGAGTTTCTATTGAAAGATCAACTGTTATCCTTATGGGAATCCCCTTGTGTGTTATTTGTTGTTTTTCCCTTGCTGCTTTTAATATTTATTCTTTGTGTTTGATTTTGTTAATTTGATTAATATGTGTCTTGGAGTGTTTCATCTTAGGTTTATCTTGTTTGGGACTCTCTGGGTTTCTTGGATTTGGGTGATTATTTCCTTCCCCATTTTAGGGAAGTTTTCAACTATTATCTCCTCAAGTATTTTCTCATGGTCTTTCTTTTTGTCTTCTTCTTCTGGGATTCTTGTGATTCGAATGTTGGTGCATTTAACATTGTCCCAGAAGTCTATGAGATTGTCCTCATTTCTTTTAATTCGTTTTTCTGTTTTCCTCTCTGTTTCATTTATTTCTGCCATTCTATCTTCTACCTCACTTATCCTATCTTCTGCTTCCATTATTTTACTATTGGTTCTCTCCAGACTGTTTTTTTTTTTATCTCATTTATTACATTATTCATTATATATTGACTCTTTTTTATTTCTTCCAGGTTCTTGTTAAACCTTTCTTGTATCTTCTCAATCCTTGTTTCCTGGCTATTTATCTGTAACTCCTTTTTGGTTTCAAGATTTTGGATCATTTTCACTATCATTATTCAGAATTCTTTATCAGGTAGATTCCATTATTATCTCCTCAAGTATATTCTCTTGGCCTTTTTGTCTTCTTCTTCTGGGACTCCTATGATTCAAATGTTGGGGTGTTTAACATTGTCCCAGAGGTCTCTGAGATTGTCCTCATTTCTTTTAATTCGCTTTTCTTTTTTCCTCTGTGTTCCATTTATTTCTACCATTCTATCTTCTACCTCACTTATCCTATCTTCTGCCTCCGTTATTCTACTGTTGGTTCCCTCCAGAGTGTTTTTGATCTCATTTATTGCATTATTCATTATATATTGACTCTTTTTTATTTCTTCTAGGTCCTTGTTAAACCTTTCTTGCATCTTCTCAATCCTTGTCTCCAGGCTATTTATCTGCAACTCCATTTTGTTTTCAAGATTTTGGATCATTTTCACTATCATTATTTGGAATTCTTTATTAGGTAGATTCCCTATCTCTTCCTCTTTTTTTTTTTTTGGTTTAGTGGGCATTTATCCTGTTCCTTTACCTGCTGGGTATTCCTCTGCCTCTTCATCTTGTTTATATTGCTGTGTTTGGGGTGGCCTTTCTGTATTCTGGCAGTTTGTGGAGTTCTCTTTATTGTGGAGTTTCCTCACTGTGGGTGGGGTTGGACAGGTGGTTTGTCAAGGTTTCCTGGTTAGGGAAGCCTGTGTCAGTGTTCTCGTGGGTGGAGCTGGATTTCTTCTCTCTGGAGTGCAATGAAGTGTCCAGTAATGAGTTATGAGATGTCAGTGGGTTTGGAGTTTCTTTGGGAAGCCTGCATATTGAAGCTCGGGGCTATTGCTCCTGTGTTGCTGGAGAATTTGCATGGTATGTCTTGCTCTGAAACTTGTTGGCCCTTGGGTGGTGCTTGGTTTCAGTGTAGGTATGGAGGCGTTTGATGAGCTCCTATTAATTAATGTTCCCTGGAGTCAGGAGTTCTCTGGTGTTTTCAGGATTTGGACTTAAGCCTCCTGCCTCTGGTTTTCAGTCTTATTTTTACAGGAGCCTCAAGACTTCTCCATCCATACAGCACCATTGATAAAACATCTAGGTTAAAGATGAAAAGTTTCTCCACAGTGAGGGACACCCAGAGAGGTTCACAGAGTTACATGGAGGAGAGAAGAGGGAGGAGGGAGATAGAGGTGACCAGGATAAGATGAAGGGGGATAAAAAGAGGAGAGCAAGCTATCCAGTAATCACTTTCTTATGTGTGCTCCACACTCTGGACCACTCAGAGATGTTCATGGAGTTACGCAGAGATGAGAAGAGGGAGGAGGGAGATAGAGGTGACCAGAGGAGAAGAGGGGGAGTCAAAAGGGGGAGAGACAGATCCAACCAGTAATCAGTTCCCTAAGTGTTCTCCACCGTCCAGAACACACAAAGAGATTCACAGAGTGGATAGAGAAGAGAAGGGGGAGGAGGAAGATAGAGGTGACCTGGTGGAGAAAAAGGAGAGTCCCAAGGGGGAGAGAGCAGTCAAGCCAATAATCTCGCTCCCAAGTAAAAACGGGTTCTGAATATTGGGTTCTTAAAGGTACAAAATTGATAACAAATACCAAAAAGCAAAGATGAAAAATCTAGAGTAGAGGTTGGATTTTCAAAAATACAATATTAAAGAAAAAAAAAAACAAAGTCACAAAAATTATAATATATATATAGTTTTTCCTTTAAAAAATAGGGTCTTTTTTTTTTTACAAAGTAATAGTAGGTTATAAAAATGAAAATTAAAGGAGTAATAGAGGACTTAAAAATAAAAAAAATAAAAAAAATTTAAAGAATGATAATAGTAAAGATATATCTAGGACTTTCTCTGGTGGTGTTGTGGACAATGTGGGGTCAGTTCATTTTCGGATAGTTCCTTGATCTGGCTTATACTTCTCAAGATCTATAGGCCCCTTCCTATGTAGTCGGTACTAACTACAGGGTTTTAATCTATTGCACCTGTCACTTCCAAGGCAGATCCCTCTGTTTTAGCTTCTTCTGTTTGCTAGTCTCTTCAGTGTCTGATTTCTGCCCTGACACAAGGGGGCGGTGGTGGACACTTTTTTAGGCTCACTTTTTCAGTCGTGCTGTGGGGAGGGAGGGATGCTGCAAACAAATAACACTGGCATGCACTCACCTGGGACTTCTTTGGAAGGAATGATGCTAAAACTGAAGCTCCAGTACTTTGGGCACCTCATGCGAAGAGCTGACTCATTGGAAAAGACCCTGATGCTGGGAGGGATTGGGGGCAGGAGGAGAAAGGGACGACCGAGGATGAGATGGCTGGATGGCATCACAGACTCAATGGACGCGAGTCTGAGTGAACTCCGGGATTGGTGATGGACAGGGAGGCCTGGCGTACTGCGATTCATGGAGTCGCAAAGAGTCGGACACGACTGCGCGACTGAACTGAACTGCACTCACAGTGTCTCGGCCACACTGGATTTGCCCCTGCTCATGGCGTGTGTGCTTTCCCTGTCTACACTGATTAGGCTCTAGGTTGCTCTGCCAGGAGCTGTCTGAGGCCGGCCGTGGGTTGTATGCACTTCCCAGGTCTAAGCCGCTCAGGTTCAGGCACTCAGGTAGTCCTCAGAGGCACAGACTCAGTTGGGCCTGCGTTCTGTGCCCTTCCCAGGTCCAAGCAGCTCAGGCAACCAGGTGTTTGGTGAGTGTGTTCGCTGCAACTGATCACCGCCCCCATCCCTGCTGCTTGGTTTTCTGGGTGTATAACCAACGCACCTTCTCAGGCGGATGTCGACCATCCAGAATCTCAGGAAGTCTTGGTTAGCAATGAAGCCTGCTTGCAGTTTGGTAGAGGATGCCTCTCTGGGGCCAGGATTGCCCCTTTCTGGCTCTGGCTGCCCTCGCCTGCCTGTCTCCTGCATATCATTTATAAAAACATAAGTCTGTGTTGATACTTCTGATCCAGCCCAACACCATGAAGTTTGGTCTAGCCACCCTCTCCTTATTTGTAACTCTTTTATCTGATTATGAGAAAGCTGGCCCTCATTATCAGTGACACATTTATTTGCTCAGTCCTAGCACACACATAAAGTGGTTTAAAATTGCTCTCCCACACCCCAGAGAAAAACAAATCTATTAAATAAAGGACCTTGTCATGTACAGTTCTTTCTCTTTAGTTTTTGGGTATTAAGTTCAAACAGGTTTCCCAAAGATACATAGGTCAACTCTCTTCCTCCCCACTCTTAGTGAGCTAACATAATTCTCTTGTCACACAGATTCACTTCTCACATTCTGCTTTCCCTCTTGAGACTTCCCCCAACCCACTGCTTGTGTGTGTGTGTCTGTGCTCAGTTGTGTCCAACTCTTTGTCACCCCATTAACTGTAGCCTTCAGGCTCCTCTGAGTGCATGGAATTTTCCAGGGAAGAATACTGGGGTGGGTTGCCATTTCCTCCTCCAGCGATCTTCTCAACCTAGAGATCAAACCTGTGTCTGTAGCATGTGGGATCTGGTTCTGCAACCAGGAATTGAACCCAGGCCCCCTGAATTGGCAGCACAGAGTCTTAGCCCCTGGACCACCAGGGAAGTCCTGCTTGTTGGTTTTTAAAATATAATTTACAGACAGCAAGTTTATTCTGTGCTTTAAGAGTTGTTGACAAATGAAAAGTATTATTGACTGCCACAATTCCTTAGAGACCAATTCCATCTCTCACCTTCCAAATTCCTTCATAATTTCCATTTACAGTTGAACCCTTACCATCATCACCCAACCCCCATCACCCAACCCCCACTGGTCTGCTTTCCATTTTTGTAACTGGACCTTAACCGCAATGTCATATAATAGAATCATACAATATACAGCCTTTAGAGATGGACTTCTCTCACAAAGTAAAAGGCACTTGAGGTTCATCATGTTGTTGTATAAATCAAAAGTTTGTTCCTATTTGTTCTTAGTATCCGATTGTATGGGTGCACAATAATCTATCCATTGACTCTTGGAAGTAACATGGGCTATTTCCAGCTTTGCAAAATGATGACTGAAGCTTCTATAGAAATTCATGGCCAGGTCTTTATGTGAACATACATCTCCTTTTGGGGGGATAAATAGCTAGAAATGGATCACTGAGTCATATAGTAGGTGTACATTTAAGGCTATTCAATATTTAAGAAAATGTTCAACGGTTTACCAGTTTACCATTTTGTATGGGAGTTTCAGTTCTTCTGCAATAAGATATTGTCAAACTACTGCACAATTGCACTCATCTCACATGCTAGTAAAGTAATGCTCAAAATTCTTCAAGCCAGGCTTCAGCAATATGTGAACCGTGAACTTCCAGATGTTCAAGCTGGTTTTAGAAAAGGCAGAGGAACCAGAGATCAAATTGCCAACATCCGCTGGATCATCGAAAAAGCAGAGAGTTCCAGAAAGACATCTATTTCTGCTTTGTTGACTATACCAAAGCCTTTGACTGTGTGGATCACAATAAACTGTGGAAAATTCTGAGAGAGATGGTAATACCAGACCACCTGACCTGACTCTTGAGAAACCTATATGCAGGTCAAGAAGCAACAGTTAGAACTGGACATGGAACAACAGACTGGTTCCAAATAGGAAAAGGAGTACGTCAAAGCTGTATATTGTCACCCTGCTTATTTACCTTATATGCAGAATACATCATGAGAAACGCTGGACTGGAAGAAACACAAGCTGGAATCAAGATTGCAGGGAGAAATATCAATAACCTCAGATATGCAGATGACACCACCCTTATGGCAGAAAGTGAAGAGGAGCTAAAAAGCCTCTTGATGAAAGTGAAAGAGGAGAGTGAAAAAGTTGGCTTAAAGCTCAACATTCAGAAAACGAAGATCATGGCATCCTGTCCCATCACTTCGTGGGAAATAGATGGGGAAACAGTAGAAAGAGTGTCAGACTTTATTTTTCTGGGCTCCCAAATCACTGCAGATGGTGATTGCAGCCATGAAATTGAAAGACGCTTACTCCTTGGAAGAAAAGTTATGACCAACCTAGATAGCATATTCAAAAGCACAGACATTACTTTGCTGACTAAGGTCCGTCCAGTCAAGGCTATGGTTTTTCCTGTGGTCATGTATGGATGTGAGAGTTGGACTGTGAAGAAGGCTGAGGGCTGAAGAATTGATGCTTTTGAACTGTGGTGTTGGAGAAGACTCTTGAGAGTCCCTTGGACTGCAAGGAGATCCAACCAGTCCATTCTGAAGGAGATCGGTCCCGGGATTTCTTTGGAAGGAATGATGCTAATGCTGAAGCTCCAGTACTTTGGCCACCTCATGCGAAGAGTTGACTCGTTGGAAAAGACTCTGATGCTGGGAGGGATTAGGAGTAGGAGGAGAAGGGGACGACCGAGGATGAGATGGCTGGATGGCATCACTGATTCCATGGGTGTGGGTCTGGGTGAACTCTGGGAGTTGGTGATGGACAGGGAGGCCTGGCGTGCTGCGATTCATGGGGTCGCAAAGAGTCGGATACAACTGAGTGACTGAACTGAACTGAAGATATTGTCAAAATTTTCTGTTTTAACCATTTGGGTTAGTGGTAGTGGATAATGGTATTACATTGTGATATTATTTACATTTATCTAATGACGGATGCAGAGAAGGCAATGGCACCCCACTCCAGTACTCCTGCCTGGAAAATCCCATCGACGGAGGAGCCTGGTAGGCTGCCGTCCATGGGGTTGCTGAGGGTCGGACACGACTCAGCGACTTCCCTTTCACTTTTCACTTTCATGCATTGGAGAAGGAAATGGCAACCCACTCCAGGGTTCTTGCCTGGAGAATCTCAGGGACGGGGGAGCCTGGTGGGCTGCTGTCTATGGGGTCACACAGAGTCGGACACAACTGAAGTGACTTAGCAGTAGCAGTAGCATGTACTTTTTTCCTCTGTGTAATATGGTTTGGTGTTATAATGAAAAATGCTGCCTGAACAAAGGTGGTGAAGATTGGCTCCTATATTTTCTTTTGGGAATTTAAAATTTAAATGTCTATTATCCACTTTGAGGTGTCATTTTAATTTTTTTTTCTATAAAGTATGAGGTGTATTTCAACACTTTTTTTTCATATTTTGTCCCATAATTCCAGCACCATTTATTTAAAAAATTATTCTTCCTATGTTGAATGCTTTTGTGCCTTTGTTCAAAATCAATTGGTTGCTTGATTTTCTGGACTATTTATGGACTCTTAGTTCCATTCTATTGAGCTATGTATCTAGCTTTCTGTCAATATTACACTGTCTTAGTTACTGTAGATTTATAGTAAGTTGAAATTGGGTAGTAGGAGTCCTCCAACTTTGTTCTTCTTTTCCAAGATTGTTTTGACTATTCTATTTCCTTGTTTTTCTATATGTATTTTCCATACAGCTTTTTAATAGCTACTTGAAAAAGGCCTTTCTGGATTTTGATTATGTTTATATTGAATTTATAAATCAAACTAAGAAGAACTGACACCTTAACAATATTGTCTTCTAATTGTTGGCCACAGTTTATCTTTCCACTTATTTAGATTTAAAAAAAATTAAAATCAGAGTTCTGTAGTTTTTAGTATACAGATCCTCTCTGTACTTTTTAGATTTCTAGTTTAAAAAATTTTTTTCTTTTGGCATTCCAATGTTTCTTTCTAGGGAAAGCATTTATCCTGTGACCTGGATAAACACCCTTACTAGATCTACAAAGTGTTTGCTTTTTTTTTTTAATATAGATTTTTCAGGATTTTCTTGTTTTTTAAAAGTTTATTTATTTATTTTGGTTGTGCTGGTCTTTATTTCTGGCTGTGCAGTTGCTGCAGGAAGGCTTCCTCTTGCAGTGAGTGGGAGCTACTCTTAGTTGCAATGGGTAGGCTTCTCATTGCGTTGGCTTATTTTGTTGCAAATAAGGCTCAAGGTGAACAGGCTTCAGTAGTTTCAGCACATGGGCTCAGTAGTTATGGTATATGGGCTTAGTTGCTCCATGGTGTGTAGGATCTTCCCAGATCAAGGATTGAACCCATGTCTCATGCATAGCAGACACACTTTTTTTTTAACCACTGAGCCACCAGGGAAGCCCTCTTTGGGATTTTCTATGCAGACAATCGTGTCTATGAGTAGAGACAGTTTTATTTCTTCTCTTCCAATCTCTGTCCTTTTTTATTGCATGGACTAGGAATCCAGTACAATTTTGAATGGAAGTGGTAACAAAGGACCTCTTTGCCATGTTGATGACTGTAGAGGGAAAGCATTCAGTCCTACTACTAAGTACTGATACTTAGTTCTTTAGACATCCTTCACACTCACTTGCTCAGTCCTAACTGACTCTTTGTGACCCCATGGATGGTAGTCTGCCAGGGATTTCGCAGGCAAGAATATTCAGTAGGTTGCCATTACCTTTTCCAGGGGATCTTTCCCCAGCCCTGGGATCCAGCCCCTTGTCTCCTGGGTCTCCTGCATTGGCAGCTGGATTCTTTACCACTGAGCCACCTGGGAAGCCCTAGTTGTCCTTTACTGGTTGATAATAAGTTCCTAGGCTACTGAAAATTTTTATCATGAATAAATCTGGACTTTTTTCAAATGTTTTTTCTGCATATATTGAGATAATTGTATTTTTAAAAATCTTCGAGACTGTTAATGTGTGAATTGCTTTGGTTTATTTTTGAATATCAAACCAGCAGTTTTTGGAATAAGCCCAATTTGGTCACGATGTTGTCAATATATTGTTTAGTGGGGAAAAAAAATTACTTGTGAAATACATTTAGTGTTGGTAGGAAATGGTTCTATATTCTGGTACAAACTGAAGACAGAATTCATAGCACTGCTGGGAATTACACTATTCCTCCCTGGGTGCCACAGAGATGAGGGTAGCTGGAAGCAGAAGGTTCTAGAAGACAGGAAGGCAAGATGCTTCATTGGCCCCCCTCTCCTAACTTGCCTGGGCATACCTGAAACTCTGCCTGTCTCACCTGACCTCATTCACCTACCATGGGAGGCAGAATTCTAAAGCTGTCTCCCTATGATGCTATCCACTGGCTGTTTAATCAAGTACTTATCGGATCGTGTTGTTAAGGGGCTTTGCAGATGGAACTTTAAGAAGCTAACCAACTAACTTTAAAATATAGCAATCATACCATGGACTGCAGCCATGAAATTAAAAGACACTTACTCCTTGGAAGAAAAGTTATGAGCAACCTAGATAGTATATTCAAAAGCAGAGACATTACTTTGCTGACTAAGGTCCGTCCAGTCAAGGCTATGGTTTTTCCTATGGTCATGTATGCATGTGAGAGTTGGACTATGAAGAAGACTGAGCACTGAAGAATTGATGCTTTTGAACTGTGGTGTTGGAGAAGACTCTTGAGAGTCCCTTGGACTGCAAGGAGATCCAACCAGTCCATTCTGAAGGAAATCAACCCTGGGATTTCTTTGGAAGGAATGATGCTAAGGCTGAAGCTCCAGTACTTTGGCCACCTCATGCGAAGAGTTGACTCACTGGAAAAGACCCTGATGCTGGGAGGAATTGGGGGCAGGAGGAAAAGGGGACAACCGAGGATGAGATGGCTGGATGGCATCATGGACTCAATGGACGTGAGTCTGAGTGAACTCCGGGAGTTGGTGATGGACAGGGAAGCCTGGCATGCTGCTATTCATGGGGTCACCAAGAGTCAGACACGACTGAGTGACTGAACTGAACTGAACCATGGATTATCCAGGTGGACCCATTGTAATCATGTGTGAGTGTGTGTGCTTAGTTGCTCAATCATGTCCAACCCTTCCTGACTCCTTCACTGTATCCTGCCAGGCTCCTCATGTCCCTGGGATTTCCCAGGAAGGATTACTGGAGGGGGTTGCCATGCCCTCCTCCAGGGGATCTTCCCAACCCAGGGGTCAAACCCATGTCTCCTGCATTGCAGATGCATTCCTTATGGTCTGAGCCACCAGGAAAGCCCAATGTAATTGTATGAGCCGTTAAGTGCCAAGAGAAAGTCAGAGACACGCAGCAGAAGAGGAAGCTGGAGAGACTGGAAGCATGAGAAGGCATGCTCTGTCATTGCTGGTTTTGAAGATGGAGGAAGGAGCCACATGCTATATAAAGTGGGGCTTCTAGGAGCTGGGAGTGGAGCCCTACAGATGAGCAGCAAAGAAGCAGAGACCTCAGTCCTGCAACCCATGGAACTTAAATCAGCCAATAACCAAATGAGTTTGGAAGCAGACTCATACCCCCAAGACTCTAGAAAGGAACCCAGTTCTGCTGATACCTTGGTTTCAACCTATGAGACCTGGAGCAGAAAACTAGCTAACTCAAGCTGTGCCTGGACTTCTGACCTACAGAACTGCCAGGTAACAAGGAGTACTGTGTTCTAAGCTGCTAGCTTTGTGGCACTTCATAAAACTTGTTTTTACTCAGCAAGCATACCTTGAAGACCCTCTGTGTCAGGGGCTTGTAGTACTTTAGATGGGATGAGAAAGATAATTTCTCTCTCCAGGGAGCTCACAAGCTAAGAGGACAATCTTGCTCCAAAGAAAGTGTAAAAAAAAAATCAGTATAAATTTTGCACATATACTATAAGAGAAAATTTTCTCCTGGTTGCAAAGAACAGAAAATAATTCTGTTTAATTGAAGCTGCAACAACAACCAAAAGAAAATGAGAGACAGGGAGGGAGAAAACATGTTTTAAATTTTGGGAAGGTAGATACTGGAAAATTCTATAAAGTTAGAGAAACTTTAAAGATATCAGATTTGAGAAAAAGAAAGACAAGCACAGTCCTAGGACCTTCAATAATAGAAGTTTTTAAAACTCTGCCATTACTGTGACTCTATTCCCACAATTCTTGGTCTTCACCTTTTTCTTTGCTCAGTCTTGTCCAACTCTTTGTGACCCCATGAATGTAGCCCACCAGGCTCCTCTGTCCACAGGATTCTCCAGGCAAGAATACTGGAGTGGGTTGCCATGCCCTCCTCCAGGGGGTCTTCCTGACCCAGGGATGGAACCCAAGTCTCCTAAGTCTCCTGCATTGGCAGGCAGATTCTTTGCCACTGTGCCACCTGGAAAGCCCACCTCTCTACCACGTTTCAAATTATAAGGGAGAAAAAAAATGTTGCATTGTATGTAGAACTTCCTAGGTTGTGCCGGTGGTAAAGAACCTACCTGCCAATGCAGGAGACATGAGAGAGGTGGGTTCGATCCCTGGATCGGGAAGGTACCCTGGAAGAGGGCATGGCAATCCACTCCAGTATTCTTGCCTGGAGAGTCCCATGGACAGAGGAGCCTGGCAGGTTATGGTCCATAGGGCCACAAAGAGTCAGAGATGACTGAAGCAACTTAGCACACACGCACGGATATAGGGTCAGAGTGTCCCAGACCAAAGTGTCACAGACTCACTAAAACACAAAAGTGGGAACACACTTAAACAAAATGGCAGATGGAGTTGGTGGGTATTTGTGACCAAACAGAATGAGAGCCTTCGTTTTCCTCTTATGCTTTACTGGTACTGACGTAACAAAATGTCAGGTTTGTGTGCACTGATGATATTGTGACGAAGCTCACAGAGGCTTTAACAGGTCACACAAATGTTGTCCACTGCACAGCCACTATGCCTCACACAGTCTTCCCTGGCTTTGTAGCATGACCGACTGCTGATCTTATCCTGTATCTTATTTTTTTTAATTAGAATGGATAATAATGCAATTTAGGCAGAATTTTCTATTTGTGTATCCAAACCTACTGGGATCGGTATCACTTTGCTTAGGGTTCATTATCATTTCTGAGGAGTTTCATCAGGCAAAGGCATCCTCATTCTCCAAGCAAAGCAGGCCCAGCCAGACAGTTGTCAAGGCAACAGAAAATGCACACTGTGAACCACCCAGAAAAGGCCGTCTGTATAATGTTGCAGCACAAACTTAATTTGGGGGCTTGGCAAAAAGAGCTCCTTTATGCCTAATTATAAAATGTACCCAATGTTATTAGACTGGGTGATAGATGATTGCCCGCTAAATGTGACGTGAAAAATTAAGGCAATTTTCAAAGTGAAGGGACCTAAATTAAATGTGCCTCAAGGATCAATTGCTTATTTTTGTCATTCTGCATAACTGGCATGGAACAACCGAGCATGCGTGCAGTGTGCATATGTGTGTGTGTGACGGAACTACCAAACTTATATTTATTTAAATCATATTGTAATTTTGGCTTCCAAATGTTTTCAAAAGATGGTAGGAGGTGTCCCACCCATATTTAGATATTTGGGGGAAGGGAACCTTTAAATGAAATCCCTGTTGACCATCATGGTTTTCAATTAAATTATAATTATTTAATTTAAATTATTTAAATTATTTAATTTATATTATTCAAATAATTATAATTGTTTATAATCTCACCAGGTGAGATTATAAAAACAGAATTTGCATGCTTATTTCAGATGGCTAACTGATACTTTATCTCCCCTTGATTTTTTCCCTACTCTTGTTTTCTTCTCGCTTGCCTGTTTGTCAACAAACTCCAAATAAATGCTAACGGGTTGATTTGATAAAAGATATGGTGAATTTAGATCGAAGGGGTCAGAGTGAAAACACTGATCTAATAATTTACTGTGTTAATAAATGTGCTCCTTTGAAAACAGAATGTTTAAATCTGATTTCATATGAGCAGCTGACCCAAAGCCTCCTGGTCAGCTGAAGAGTGAGTGGGAACTCAGTGCTTATAGCTGTGGCACCATCTGATGAAAGGTCAGTGTTTCTTCCTCAGGGGAGCCCTCCTTCTTTGTAAACAAGGTAAACTTACATTTCGGGTGACTTGATTGGGTATCACTTCCTGGGCTCATACCCTGGGGAAAGGAAAATTGAACTTTCAGCCTTTAAAAGAGGAAATTAGATTTACCCAACGGAGAGATCATATCTTCCACCTCTGTCCACTCAAGTAACTGACCATGAAATTAAATAGTCAGTTCAAGCCTAGATACAGAAGGCTATTGAGGCTGAGCATCTCAAAGACGAAAATGTCATGGAAACGAATTATGCTTTATCCTTGAATGTGCCGTATATTTACACCTTCATGCTAAAACAGCTTGTCTCCTCTTTAGCCCGAGGTGCTCCTGGAACTGCATATTATACACCGAGTCTATCTCTCCAGTCAAAGGGATGGGAACACAATTGCCTGCTAAACAGAAGTGCCAACGAGGCCTTGTGCAGACAACCCAAAAGCAATAAACGAAGTGTTTTGATTCCTCTGCAGCCCTCTGGGATCTTATTATCTCTGTTGATAGCATTTCCAGTGTTTAAGTCAGTCCTGAATGGGGGTGTTCGGGATATTAATTCTAGAGATTCCTGGAGGACACAGCATAGTGAACTCTTGACTTAAGTTCCTTTGTTATTTCACTTCTGTCCCTGGTGTGCCCGTAACAAGAAGCTGTAAAAGGGAAGAGCTGTCCCCCGTAAGAAACTGAAGTGATGCGAAATGGCTGAAATCTGTTTCCCAAAAATCAGCTTTCTGAAATTGTATGTAAAATGCAGGAGACGTATGTACATTTCCTAGGGAATCGATCAATAGATTTTTATCAGTTCCTTAATGTCTTTATCCCTCAAAAGATGAATAACAAACACAGCCCAAGGACTAGCAGGGATGAATTAGGAGATTAGGATTGACATATAGGATTGGCTTCCCTGATGCTCAGATGGTAAAGAACGTGCTTGCAATGCAAGAGACCCAGGTTCCATCCCTGGGTTGGATAAACCCCTTTGCGAAGGGAATGACAACCCACTCCAGCATTCTTGCCTGGAGAATTCCATGGACAGAGGAGCCTGGTGGGCTACAGTCCATGGGGTCACAACGAGTGTGACAGGACAGCATTTTCACTTTCACTTTTGTATACACTACCATGTGTAAAAGAGACAGCCAGTGGGAAGCTGCTGTATAGGACAGGGAGCTCAGCTCGGTGCTCTGTGATGATTTAGAGGTGGGGGAGTGGGTTAGGAGGGGACATATGTATGCATATAGCTGATTCATGTTGTACAGCAGAAACTAACGCAACATTGTAAAGCAATTATATTCCAATTAGAAAACGAATGAATGAATGCCATCAAAGCACATTTTAAAGGAGGATCTGTCTGCAGGGGGTCAAGCTGAAGCCGACCTAATGCAGTGAGTGACGGAGGAGGAAAAGGGCCAGGAGACTTGTGGCTCCCCGTCCCTGAGTCTGGTGTCCAGTACAGCTCTTCCCAACTCCATCCGAGCAGGCCGCTCTTTAATCTCCCCTTAGGATCTACTCCCATATATTATCATGAGAATCAAAGGAAAAAACATGAATAGAGAAACTGAACTCCACGTGCAGTTCAGTTCAGTTCAGTCGCTCAGTCGTGTCCGACTCTTTGCGACCCCATGAACTGCAGCACGCCAGGCCTCCCTGTCCATCACCAACTCCCGGAGTTTACCCAAACTCATGTCCATTGAGTCAGTGATGCCATCCAACCATCTCATCCTCTGTCATTCCCTTCTCCTCCTGCCCTCAATCTTTCCCAGCATCAGGGTCTTCTCCATGAATGCTCTACAAATGCTCCGTTAGCCTTTAAATAAATGAGATATGGCAACACTGTTTAATACTGCACAAAAGTTTATCAATTCTGCCCCTCACCATTGGAAAGGTATATGGCATTCAAAATGTCTCTCAGTGCTGCAGCTCACTAAGCCTTTTGCTAATAAGTTAGCACATAATGTTAACACGCCTCGAACACTAAGATCCGCCATCAACACTTTCCTCCTAATTCAGGGCTGGCTAGGGTGCCCCCTGAGACGACACTGATGGATGGTTGAATGACTCAGACGTGACATGAGAACGTAATCCAGCAATGTTGTAAAGTGATGTAGTCAGTTAGCAAGATCATTCAATTTTCATGCAGCTTAAGTGATATTGAATTAGCTGCCGTGTGGAAGCACGGTTATGTCTCCACATGGCTGAGATCTGTCGAATCAGGAAGGAAATCCTCTGGTGCAGAGAGCAATCATAACGTAAAGGCCTAAGAGGATTTATCAGATTTGTTTTGGAACTTAGAAAGTCAATAAATTCCACAAATGTAAAGAAATTTTCTGTCACCTTTGTATGATTTGAGAAATGTGGGGCACATAGTTTGTAGTCTGGACTCCTATTTGAGGCAAAATGCAGTCAGATTCCGAGCAGAAGGGGTACGTTGGAAGAATGTTGATGGAAGTAGATTCCTGCCTTTAGATCTCTAAGAAGAGGGAAAAGAAAAACCCTCTGATGTAGATGATGAATAAGCCAGGAGCGGTTTAACCTTAAACAAATGATCCACCAATGATTACACCCATTTTTAGCAACAACTTTTAAAAGCATGCTGGAAAGGAAAATTGAAAGGATTTCTTTCTTAAATAAGTTATCAAAGACGTGGATTTTATTCATGATGTCAAAGCAGCAGATGAAATTAAAATATTGGAATGAGTGAAGGTAAAACTACCTCTTTTGTGTTGTGAAGATTAAATTAAGATTAAATGAGGGGTGTTCTTTTTTTAAAAATAATATTGGAGTACAGTGGCTTTACAATGTTGTGTTAGTTTCTGCTGTTCAGCAAAGTGAATCAGCTATATGCATACATATACCTGCTCTTTTTTTGGATTTCCTTCTCATTTAGCTCACCAAGGAGCACTGAATAGTTCCCTGTGCTCTACAGTAGTTTCTCATTAGTTATCTATTTTATACATAGTCATGTGTATATGTCAATCCCAATCTCCTGAAATCCACTAGGAATCAGACATTATCTTGGTTAGATGAACTGTGGGGGGCAGAAAGCAGAAGCCCATGTAAAGGAACCTGGGAGAGGAAAGGGAGGTGATGGTAAATTAGGAGTTTGGCCCTCATCCCACTTTAATTCATCCCACTCCTCGTTTCCCTTCTTAGGATCCATGCATTTTTTTCTCTACATTTGTGTCTCTATTTTCTATCTGCATATAAGTTCATCTGTACATTTTTCTAGATTCCATATACACTCCTGGGCATACACACCTGGAGAAATCCATAATTCCAAAAGATACATGCACCCCAGTGTTGGCTGCAACATTGTTTACAATAACCCAGACATGGAAGCAACCTAAATGTCCATCAACAGATGAATGGATAAAGAAGATGTGGAGTATATAGGGATATCTATATGTACACATATGTGTACATATGCTTTTGGAATTAGGGATTTCTCCAGGTGTATGTTATGGAACACATATATATGATCATCATATATGTATGTGTACACACACACACACACACACACACACAATGCAATATTTACTCAGCCATGAAAAGGGACGAAACTGTGTGATTTCCAGAGATATGGATGGGCCTAGAGACTCCCATACAGAGTGAAGTAAGTCAGAACGAGGAGTGTTTCAGTGACAGAGAAAACAGATGACAAGCAAAGTGAAATAAAAAGCCAACATGGGGTTGTGCAAAGGACTGGATGTCTGTGTCCCTGCAAAATTCATAGGTTGAAATCTGAGCCCCAATTTGATGGAGTTGTGGGGGCAGGGCTCTGGGAGAGAATTAGGTCATGAGGGTGGGGCCCTCATGAATGGAATCAGTGCCCTTATAAAGGAACCCCTGACCTCCTTTTTCCACAATATAAAGACATAGTCAAAAGTTGGCAGTCAGCAACTAGACCCTGATCATGCCAGCACACTGGTATCGGACATCCAGCCTGTAGAAATGTAAGGAATAAATGTCTGCTGTTGATAAGCCACCAGACTGTGGTACTTTGTAAGCCTGCACTGAGGCAGGTTTCGGGTCAGAAGTCTCAGATTCTCTGATTCCCAGCCTTGGCATTCCATAGCTGCAGGGCAGGACGTCACTGTCCAGGCTGCCCCTGGATGTCTAGTTGAAATCAGAATGAGTCCAGTGGCCCCTGCCAATCTTACAAGGGTGGGGAACAAGCATAAAGTGAGATCATTGCACAAAACCACTTTATAAACTAAATGTTATATAAATAATTCACTTGAGTATTATCCTGAAGTTTTAAAAATGTCTACATGAAAATTTTCTCTGCTTATCACTGCTGCCTTTTATTCATATAGAAAAGCAATTTCACTAGCTATTTGGTTCAGAGTTCAAAAGATACAGGCAGGGAAAATAATTATCCAACCATGATTGATGTCAAGCAAAGTCAGAAAATCTCTTAATTTATTGGAGTCTAAATGCCCTTGGTTATGAAACCCAAATGATACAATGCTTGTAAATGGTTTTGTAAATTCTAATGCTCAATGCAAATGTGTAAATGTCAATTCCTCTCTTACTTGCAAGAGCTTGTTTTTCTATTCATTTTGCTGCTGATATATTTTTGCTCTAGTGAGCTGAAAAAGTTAAAATTCATATTTTTTCAGATACCTCCCTGGGAATTCTGATATTTCTATAGATATAATACAGATATATCTGTATCGGAATATCTTTATTTCCTGCTGATTCCAAAGCATCTCAGTTAGTTTATGCCTACCTTACCCATTTATCTCACTGTCCTCTCACCTTTTGCATAAACTTTACATTGGAAGCATCGGTTTCACTCTCATCTAAGCCAAAAACAATATCCAATTTTATATCCATTAAAGTAATGCCTTGTGACTCCAAGATTCTCCTTGCTGAGAAAGCTCATTTCAAGGTCCCTGAAAGAGTGATGCGGATATAATTCATTAATGATTGACACTTCATATTTAGAGATTGCTGTTTTTAAAAGAGTGCTTCCTCATACATTTATGACCTCATTTGCTCTTCATTTATATGAAAAAGAAAGCAATACCTATAAAAAAGTATTTTTACATGAACCTTTTCTCCCTTTATATAAAGGAGAAAACCAGCAATGTTTAAAAGTCCAGTAATGATTAACTAGCAAGCAGGACAGCTAGGACTCTACCTGTTTCTGTTGAAATACAAATCTCTTGCTTTCAAGACTTTCTCTTGTCTTTGGTTTACTGAAGTTTGAATATGATTTACCTAGATATATTCATTTGATTTTTTCATTTTTAATTGAGGTGGAATTGATATACGACATCATATTAGTTTCCGGTATACAATGTAATGGTTCAATATTTGTACATATTGCAAAATGATCATTACAGTAAATCTAGTTAACATTCATCACCACACACAGTTACAGAGTTATTTTTTTTTCTTCTTGATGAGAACTTTAAAAATCTACTCTCTGAGCAACTTTCCAATATGCAATACAGTATTATTAACTATGGGCTTCCCAGGTGGTAAAGAATCCGCTGCCAATACAGGAAATGCAAGAGACAAAGGTTCAATTCCTGAGCTGGGAGGATCCCCTGGAGAAGGAAATTGCAGCCCATTCCCAGTATTCTTGCCTGGGGAATTCCATGGACAGAGGAGCCTGTGTTCACAGGGTCACAAAGAGTCGGACACGACCGCGTGACGGAGCATGTACACATGCCTTGTTAACTACAGTCACGAAAATGCAGGGAACTCTTCATGGATCTGCGCACCATCCACGCACAGGAGCCTTGCTTGTCTTCTCTGTACCATTCCCACGTTAGTATACATGCTGTTGAAGCAAGCAGTGTTTGCTTGCTTCTTATTCTGCTTTGTGTTCTCTGAGCTTCCCGGATCTGTGGTTTTGTACTTTTCTTTACTGTTGGGAGGCTCTTGGCTATTGTTACCTCACTTGTTTCTTCTGTTGCATTGTGTCTCTCATCTCCTTCTAATTCAGTTCAGTTCAGTTGCTCAGTCTTGTCCAATTCTTTGCAACCCCATGAACCGCAGCATGCCAGGACTCCCTGTCCATCACCAACTCCCAGAGTCCACCAAACCCATGTACATTGTGTTGGTGATACCATCCAACCATCTCAGCCTCTACCGTGCCTTCTCCTCCTGCCCTCAATCTTTCCCAGCATCAGGGTCTTTTCCAATGAGTCAGCTCTCCGCATCAAGTGGCCAAAGTACTGGAGTTTCAGCTTCAGCATCAGTCCTTCCAATGAACACCCAGGACTGATCTTTAGGATAGACTGGCTGGATCTCCTTGCAGTCCAAGGGACTCTCAAGAGTCTTCTCCAACAATATTATACCTTTTGAAATCATCTCACAATTCATGAATGTTCTGTTTTCTTCCTTTTTATTCCTCTTAGTCTTTGTATTTCAGTTTGGAAAGTTTTTATTGACTTATCTTCAGCTCGGTGAATCTTTCCTTGACAGTGCCAAGTCTACTAATGAACCCATCAAAGGCATTCTTCATTTCTGTTAGTGTTTTTGATTTCCAGCAGTTCTTTTTCTGTAACACTGATTTTAATTTTTCCCATTATGTAAAAGAGTTGTGTGTAAAAGTGTTGGAAAACATAGACACTTCTTAGTTTCCCTTGTTTTGTAAACATGGGCATGTATCTCAATATTCTTTTCTTTTTTTTTATTGAGGTATAGTTTTTTACAATGTTGTGATACTTTCAGTCGTACAGCAAAGTGATTTCATTATACATATCTACCTATTACATATGTTTCCATCTCTCTACTTATATTTACCATCTGTTCTTGAAGGCTGTGTACTTTTTTCCATTAGCGCCCCTAAAATATTAAACATAGATATTTTAAATTACTTGTTTGATAATTCCAACATGTACATTACATCTGAGTCTGGTTCTGATGCTTCTTTTTCTCTTCAGACTTGGGTTTTTTGCTTTTTGTTTTTTTTTTGTTTTTTTTTTTTGCTTTCTGACATACCTTGCAGTTTTTCATTGAAAGCCAAATATGTTGTATTAGTTAATAGGCATTAAGGTAAATAGACCTTTAGTATGAAAATGTGTGATCATCTTTTTATAAAATCAATTTTTATTGCAGTAGAGTTGATTTACTGTGTGGTATTAGTTTCTGCTGTACAACAAAGTGAATCAGTTACACAGCCACTCTTTTTTAGATTCCCATATAAGTGATTAGACAGTGTTGAATGGAGTTCCCTGTGCTATACAGCAGGCTCTTATTAGCTACCTATTTCATATATACTAGTGTGTATATGTCAATCCCAGTCTCCCAGTGTGTCCCTCCCCACCGTTATCCCCTGGTAACCATGAATGTCATTCCTGCCTCTGCGTCTGTTTTGTAAATAAGTTCATTTGTATCCTTTCTTTTAGATTCCGCATATAAGCGCTATCATATGACGTTTGTCTCTTTGAGTCTCACTGGCTTCCATCTGTATTGCTGCAGATGGCATGATTCCATTCTTCTTTATGGCTCTGCTGTACATGTGTCCTGCATCTTCATCAGCTATCCTTCCATCAATGGACATTTAGGTTGTTTCCATGTCCTGTAATAGGGCTGTGCTAATCTTTCTGAATTACGATTTTCTTCAAATAAACATCCAGGAGTGGGGTTACTGGATGACATAGTAGCTCTATATTCTTTTTTTTAAGGGAATCTCCATACTATTCTCCATAGATGCTGCACCAATTCACATTCCCACCAACAGTGTAAGAGGGTTCCCTTTTCTCCACACCCTTTCCAGCATTTATTATTTGTAGGTTTCTGGATGATGGCCATTCTGACTGGTGTGAGGTGATACCTCATTGTAGAATTGATTTGCATTTCTGTAAAAATTAAAGATGTTGAGCATCTTCTCATGTGCTTTTAGCCATCTGTATGTCTTCTTTGGAGAAATGTCTGTTTAGGTCTTCTGCCCATTTTTGGTTGTGTCATATTGCTAGGAGTTTGACTGTGTTTGTTTAGTGTTAAGACTTCCCTTGTGGCTCAGCTGGTAAAGAATCAGCCTGCAACGTGGGAGACCTGGGTTCAGTTCCTGGGTTGGGAAGATCCCCTGGAGAAGGGAAAGGCTACCCACGCAAGTATTCTGGCCTGGAGAGTTCCATGGACTGTATAGTCCATGGGGTCGCAAAGAGCTGGACACGACTGAGCCACTTTCACTCACTCATCTAGTGTTTGCTCTTCCATGAGATGTAGAAACTTGTAGAGGTCTCAGGTTTCTCTAGTTCCCGTTCTTGTCTCCTCTCTTGACTTTGGGGCTTCCCTGGTAGCTCAGACAATAAAGAAACTGCTTGCAATGCAGGAGACCCAGGTTCAATCCCTGAGTCAGGAAGATTCCCTGGAGAAGGGAATGGCTACCCACTCCAGGATTCTTCCCTGAGGAATTCCATGAACAGAGGAGCCTGGTGGGCTACAGTCCATAGAGAGTTCCATGGACTGTATAGTCCATGGGGTCGCAAAGAGCTGGACACGACTGAGCCACTTTCACTCACTCATCTAGTGTTTGCTCTTCCATGAGATGTAGAAACTTGTAGAGGTCTCAGGTTTCTCTAGTTCCCGTTCTTGTCTCCTCTCTTGACTTTGGGGCTTCCCTGGTAGCTCAGACAATAAAGAAACTGCTTGCAATGCAGGAGACCCAGGTTCAATCCCTGAGTCAGGAAGATTCCCTGGAGAAGGGAATGGCTACCCACTCCAGGATTCTTCCCTGAGGAATTCCATGAACAGAGGAGCCTGGTGGGCTACAGTCCATGGGATCCCAAAGAGACATGACTGAGTGACTAACATTTTCTTTTCATTTGATTTTGGGCTTTTCCGCGTCTGTGTTAGCTTTTTCAGTGCTGCTCTGCTGCTATTATGCTGGATCCTCCTGGTGGTAAGACACTGGGTAGGAGAAGTATTCTAAAATCTCATGAATAAATCTTTGTCTTTTCGTGAGTCTGTGTCTGGGACCCGTGTCTTTCACAAATGTTCCTCCATTGGTCCACCCTGGCCCTACCCTCTCTCCCGGCTGCAGGATTCCCAGCGTTTTCCCTTGAAGACATTACCATTGTTGACTATCATTTTTCACCCCCTATAGAAGGAGACAGGAAGTTTAAAGGGTGTTGTAGTGGGAGGAACACCCTTCCCCTAGCTGTGATGTGACTCTAGCAAGGCTTTTTTCCATGGAGCAGGTGGTTTTGTTGTGGATACATTTCAGAGAGATTACTCTTCCCCTCCTTCTGCCAGAGACATAAGGAGATCTTTCACACCTTCAATTCTCTCCTGGCTCCAAGAAATGTCATTGATTTTCCAAGAGAAAGGTTCAACCTTTTCTTGCTGTCAGGATAGAATAATTTCTGAGCTCTTTACATGTCAAAGCTACAGCCAGAACTCTTAAGTCTTTCTTTTTACATGAGAGCCTTCACCAGGTTCTAAGAAAGAAAAAAAAATCTATAAATAGATTTTGTACTGTGGCCACCAGGCCCCTCTGTTCATGGAATTCTGCAGGCAAGAATACTGGAGTAGGTAGCCATTCCCTTCCCTAGGGATCTTCCAAGCAGATCCTTTACCATCTGAGCCACCATGGAAGCCCCATAAATAACTTAGCATGTACTGTGGCTAGTTAATGAAGCCACTTGTGTCTCAGTAAAAAGGAAAGAAATGCCAGTGTGTTAACTTCTCTGTGAGCCCATTCTCTATGGAGGAGGGTAGCCAGCAGAATAGAGGAATAACTTTGAGCATAAAAACTTAGGCATATTGCACCAGAAGAGAACAACAATCCACCCAGCCCAGGACCCTGTCTGACTGTGGCAATCAAGGGCATTTTGTGGGGAAGTAAGACCCTCAGAGATTAAGAAAAAACCTAGACATGTCCCGCCTCCTGGCCAGTGATCGATCTACTGTCTCTACAGTCACTGCTGCTGCTGCTAAGTCGCTTCAGTCGTGTCTGACTCTGTGCGACCCCATGATGGCAGCCCACCAGGCTCTGCCATTCCTGGGATTCTCCAGGCAAGAACACTGGAGTGGGTTGCCATTTCCTTCTCCAATGCATGAAAGTGAAAAGTGAAAGTGAAGGAGCTCAGTCGTGTCTGACTCTTAGCGACCCCATGGACTGCAGCCCACCAGGCTCCTCTGCCCATGAGACTCTCCAGGCAAGAGTCCTGGAGTGGGGTGCCATTGCCTTCTC